>JAVSBS010017314.1:0-15196 GCA_033124195.1 Coracias cyanogaster | reverse complement strand
TGTTCCTTGGGAGAAGAGCCCGACCCCACCTGGCTCCAACCTCCTGTCAGGGAGTTGTGCAGAGCCAGAAGGTCTCCTCTGAGCCTCCTTTGCTCCAGGCTCAACACCCCCAGGTCCCTCAGCTGCTCCTCACCACTCTTGTGCTCTAGACCCTTCCCCAGCTTCATTACCCTTCTCTGGCCACGCTCCAGCCCCTCAATGTCCTTCTTGGAGTGAGGGACCCAAAACTGACCCCAGGATTCAAGGTTGGGCCTCCCCAGTGCAGAGGGATGATCCTTGCCCTGCTCCTGCTGCCCACACCACTGCTGGTACCAGCCAGGAGCTTGTTCTGCTGGAGCACAGTGAGGGCACCAAGGGCACAGCTCCAGTGCCGGCACGGCCGGGGCCTGCCAGCCGAGCAGATGGGTGCTGGCAAGCAGGGCCCCCACATGTGGCAAGTCTGGGGGGGCTGTGCTCGGCTCAGGTTGCTCCGTGCCTGCTCAGGTGTTGGGAGGAGGGTGAGCAGGGCTTGGTGAGGATGCCCGCGTCATCTTGACCCCGTGCTTGGCTTTGTCCTTGGCACGCCCCAGATTCCTGGGTCCCACCCCCCCGACGCCTGGGTCCCCGCTCGGCAGCACGTTGTGCTCCGCAGCTCTCCAGGTGCCGGGAGCGTTCGGCATTTCAATTCCGTGTTTGCTTTTTATTAAGGGGATGAAGCCTCGTCTCAGGAATACTAATGGCTTCGGCAGCGGTGGAGAGCTCTGCTAATCCCCCAGCACCTGCCAGCCCACCCAGCGCGGCCACTGCCACCACCCCGGGAGGGGACCGTGGTGGGGACACCGGGAGCTGTGCTGGGGTGTTGTGGCAGGGCCGTGCCCCCGGTGCCCGCGGGTACGTGTGCCATCTAATCAGCCCGGTGACTTTACCGACAGCCACTGAAAAATTGATGCCTCCCAACCGCACGCTGGCCTCCGACAAGCTGAAAATGTACCTTGGCCAAGGGATGGCTCCTCAGGCGGTGACGTGGTCATGGGGCTTTGCCTGTCACCGGCCAGGTCCTTGGGCGTGGGGCAGCTGGGGGGTGGCCGTGGAGGGGACGTGGTTTGTCCCCTTGGCCAGGCTGGGTCCCCCAGGGTGATCTCTCATCGCTCCCAACCAGGCTTCTGACTGCTCAGAGATATTGTGGTCCCCCATGGGTGCTGTGTCAGGGGCCATGGGGTGCCCTAGTGATGTTAACCCTTTCCCTGCCACACTGCTACAGGCCCCCCCACCTCCTCCCAGCCCCCCAGATGTGCAGCGGCTGCTGCAGCACCGGGGAACTGCGCCGTGAATGTGTTACACAAATGAATAATAAAAACAAAGGAAAATTACCCTCTTATTGAAACTCGTTTTATGAATAAAACAATTATTCCAGTAATTGAAAAAATGTGTCGTTAAATTAAATGCAGTGGTTCCTATTAAAATTTTAGTGGATTGCTGCTTCTCCGTTTCTTTTTCCCCCTTTTTTCCCTTCCCTCCCTCCCTGCCTCCGCTGGCGGCTAAAGGCTGGTAATTATAGCGGAGGGTTTCGCTTTCTCTTTATTGTTTTTTAATCTCTTCGTGCTGCGGAGTGCCAGCGATGGGCTGATGCAGAAGAGATTTAGCTCCATCTCCCCGTGCTGGGGGGGCACAAGGGGCCGGAGCAGGAGTTGCTCGGTGGCTGTGCTGGTGCTCCCAGTGGGATGTCATCCTGCTTTCTGGGCAGTGATGCCCTGGGAGGGATGAAGGAGCCCTGCAAAGCTTGGGGAACTGGGGTCATGGCTCTGCTCCTGCTCCCAGCCCCTTCCCAGGGCTGCCCCTTTGCACCGTCCGCATCTCGGCTGGACCAAAGAGGAGCCGGTGGGAAGGGAAGGAGATGATTGTGTCCTTTTCCTTGAGGCAGATGTTGATATTGGGTGGCCGAGGTGGTGGGCATGGCTCTGGGTACCTGGTGTTGGTTGGGCTCCGTTGGGTGCTTGGAGCCCACAGGAGCAGGCAGGTTGGATTCGGCGCATCCCCCTGGTGCTGGTGAGCGCTGGTTCAGTTGGGGCTACCCAGCACATGCATCCTGCTGTTTCTCACCCCGAATCATGGAATTAGCAGGAAAGGGCACTGAGCTAATGAGCCTCTAATTAGTGAGCTGGGGTGGGGAGCGGCTGGGTGTCACACTGCGTCCCCAGGGCCAGCGGTGTGGTGACCTTGTGCTGAACGAGAGCTGGGAGGGGGGACCGTGTTGTCGCTGGGGTCAGAGGGTCCCACACATGCTAGTGCTCGTGTGAAGGCGTCCACAGCAAGGATGGGAGAGGGACCCGGGTGTCCCATGAGCTGCTGGTCCTTCATGGATGGCTGGGGGGACCCTTGATCCCCCATCCCCATCTCGTCTCCGCTTGCTGGCGTTTGCTGAGCACAGGGAGGTCGCACCCTCCTTTTCACCCATCCCCAGCAGCTGCCCGGCAGAGCCCTGCCCTTGGCAGGCATTCCGGGATTCCTCCGGGCTTAAAACTCCTCGTCCCTTCCCATCAAGAGGGATTTGAAGCTGGGGAGAGGGGGGCTTAGTTCCCAGCTCGCCCATTACGCCCAGGAATTAGGATCCATTACGGCTCTTTCTGCAAGATCGGGGCCTCCTGCCCTACATCTGCACCCCCCCAGCACTAATGCACCGGGCTCAGCCCCAGCTCCTGGCAGCCCTTCTGTAAATAAAGTGCAGGGGCAAAGATTGTGATCCCATTAAGCAGGATTAGTGCCGTGCGAGGCCCTGGCATTAAAATGTCCTCGGCAGCAGAGGGAGGGAGCCAGGGCCATCCCTGTTCCTGTCGCCCTTCCCTGTTGCCAGCTTTTGGCATCCCACTGATCCAACCCACCATCACTGGCAGCTCAGCCTGGAGGGAGCTCAGCACCCTGCAGCGCTGATGCTGCGGGGGCCAGTGTGGGTGGGATGGGCATGGGCGTGGTTTGGTGGCACCTTTCTGTGTGGAGAGGACTGTGCTGGGCTGGCACGGCACGGCACAGCACCCAGCCGGCAGCCCCAGGAGCTCAGCACCGGCCTGTGCCGCCGGCAGATGTGCAGATGTTCCTGGGGATGCCTCTCGCTGCCGCTTGTGTTTGGAAAGTGATGAATTTCTGCACCAACTAATTAGTCTCTAATTAGCAAGTGGAGTGTAAACAGTCACAGCAGATGGGGGAGAGGCGGAATTAGCAGTAATGACCCTTCGTTTGGGGGGGACGTGGCTGTCACACGCTGGGAAACCTCCTGCCGGCTCCAGGACCGGGGCAATGGCAGCCCCATCCATGCCGGCTCTGCGGGGAGGGGGTGGGCACCACCGGGCACCCCGGATTTGGTGGTGCCATGGCCTGTCTTGCTGCCAGGATGGTGGGAGAGAGGAGCTCTCCTCGGCCTGCCAGGAGCAGAGCTGAGATGCCCTGTGGTGCTGGGGAGAGGAGGAAACAGGTTGCCCAGGGAGGTGGTGGATGCTCCATCCCTGGAGGTGTTCAAGGCCAGGTTGGACGGGGCTTTGAGCAACCTGGTCTGGTGGGAGGTGTCCCTTGTCCATGGGAGGGGAGTTGGAACTAGGTGATCTCTGAGGTCCCTTCCAGCCCAAACCATTCTATGATTCTATGAAACCGAGGTAGGGAGGGCTGCTGGAGGGGCTGGGGTGCGAGGGGGTGCAGCGCTGGTCAGCATCAGGACCCCCCACCCTTCTCCCCTCTCAGTGACGGTGAGAGCCAGGATGTTGGTGGGCAGGTGAACGCTGGGAACAGATATTCCTGGCGACCTCTCAGAGATGTTGGCACTAATCCATCTGTGATCACCTCCCTGGTTCCTCCTGTCAGCCCTGGTGCTGGGCTGGGGTCCCTGGCAGGGCGCAGGGCTCCTGGGCAGCCTTGGGAACCAGGAGGATGATGAGGATTTCATACATGGCCATCCATCCATGCATCTAGGGCTACTCTGGCACAACTGCCCCGGGGTGCACAGCCAGAGCTCAGTGCCACCTTCAGCCCCACCAAGGGACACGGGGTGCACCCAGGACCCCCAGCCCCACTCCGCCCTGCCACGGCTGGGCCGGTTTTTACTTTCCCAGAGGAACGGAGGGGCTGGTTGTGTAGCGGGGGGATGACAGGAGCTGTTCTGTCCAAGGCGGCTGCCGTGACCTTCGCGGGCGGATAACGATCGCGCGATCAATAGCGGAATTAGGAGCCGCCTCTCCTCTTCTGCGCCGTTTTTCACCCCTTAATGCAGAACAGATGGCTTGGGTGCTTCAAAGCAAGATGAGCCTTAGCTGCTTAAAATCAAATTAGGATGTATGCAAATGGCGGGTGGGCCCAGGGGAAGGTGCGCCAGGAGCATCCCGCCTCCCCAACACCTCCCTAACACCTCCCAAGTGTCCCACCAGTGCTGGGTGCTGGGCTCGATGGAGGGGGTGCACCGAACACACCAGGTCTCGGTCCCACTGTGCCACCGGCCAGGTCCCAGGATCACAGCCCAGCAGTCCATGGTTTGTGGTGCAGCCCACCCGCGCGTGGCCAATGCCGGTGCCTGGACACCAGCCCCTTTTGCCAGGAGTCCTCGCTGCAGTGAGGCACTGGCTGCAGCTAGCCCAGCTGGACCCCCAGTTTGGACCATGGCTCATTTACTGGTTTCATGTGTGAGGTGTTTGGTCTGGAGCCGGCCTCTGTCTGTACCATGGCCCCAGCCGGGAGCTGCCGTGATCTCCAGCCCAATGTGGGCGAAGTCCCGGCATTGCAGGTCAAGCTCCTGCCATGCCGTGGTGGAGACACGTGCTGCACATCCCTGCACACACGTGTGCAGAGCGTGGCACATGCAATGCACAGGCACAGATCCTGCTCCTGGACGTCCCCACGAGCCTGGCTCGGTCAGTGCCAATGGCACATGTGTGCCTCACTCCTTGGGCATCCTGAAAGCTGCAGCTTGGCTGCCACGAGCTCTCCGGACCAGGGAAGCACACGGACATGGGCTGGGCTCGCAGCCAGCTGCCCTCACGCCAAACCCCACAGCTGGGGCAGCGAGCTGCCGTGGTGCCCATGGGCACCCCTCTGCCCCCGTGGCATTTGGGGCTTGCTGGGGAGCTGGGCTGCCTCAGGGTTTTGGCCCTGGTGGCCCAAGCCTGCTTTGTGAGGTGCCCAGATGCCCAGGTCCAGCCCGGACCTGGGGTAGGACACCAGGGTAAGGGCTGCCCGTGCCAGCCAGCGCTGCTGAAGGTCACAGAGGAGGATTAAATTCAACAGCAGTGAGCTGCTCCTTCCCTGCTTAATGACTTGCCTGGCACTCAGCGTTGCTGTGCCCACCCCGGGGAGCGGGTGGCTGGATGTCAGTCAGATGGGCATTTCCACGAGGGTGCGAGGAGCAGGCACCCCAGGGTGGCCTCTGCCAGGGAGGAGAGGAGAAGAGAAGGACCCCCCAGTGCAGGTCTGGAGGTGTGTGGGTGCCTCTGAGCTCCTGCAAGCTCCTGACAGTCCCCACAGCGCGGTGGGCACGGGAGCAGGCTGAGGCCACGGGCACGGGCACCGCTTTGGTGGCGGCTCACGGTGCGGAGAGCCGCGGCGGGAATTCAGCTTGCGCACACAAGCAAGCAAAGCCCTACCCCAAAGAAAAAACCCAACGCCGTGATTGAAAGCGCACTTGAAAGCTGCTGGGGAATATGAATGTGTCTTTGAAGTAAAAGGGCTTCCATTTGTTAAGCAGAAAATGGAGCTGTGTGTTTCGATTTATAGTTTTACTTAGCAAATAAAACAGGAGAGGAGTAAGTGTTTATGTCTCGCTCCACTCCCAGCCCCTCCGCCCCCTTCACCCCCCGAGTTAAAAGCTCAGTGCTTCTGAAACGCTACAAAGGCAGCCGGGAATAAAGCAAAGCAAGCAGCTTAGAGAAATCCTGCATGGGCTAAGCTCTTGTCGACAGGCTTGGGAAATGGCTTGGGGGGGGGGATATGGCCAGTGGAGGGGTCTGGGGACCCCGGCTGGGACAGGGGGACAGGGAGGTGGCCCCAGCATCTCACTGCCCATGTGTCTCCATGCTGCTGGGTTCGAGTATGCCGGTGGTGCGGCTGGCAGGCTGTGGGGCTGGCAGGCTGTGGGGCCAGGCGTGTCTCTCACCCCCTTTCTCTCCTCTCTCTGCAGACGATGTCTCCCCGTACTTCAAGACGGAGCCGGTGCGGAGCCAGGTCCACCTGGAGGGGAACCGCCTGGTCCTGACGTGCATGGCAGAGGGCAGCTGGCCCCTCGAGTTCAAGTGGCTGCACAACAGCCGGGAGCTGACCAAGTTCTCCCTGGAATACCGGTGAGTCCCCATGGCTGCGCATCCAGGGTGAATCCAGCATTGCCGGTGCCCCTGCCAGGAGACGCCTTCCCGGGGAGGCGGCCGTTGGCGTGCCGGGAGCTGCCGCCTCTGTTTGGAGAGCAAACGATGGATTTAAGCAGGTCAACATTGGGGAGGAGGCGTTGGCACAAGCGGGATTAACACCGGGCTGCGGATCACGGCAGGCTCGTGGCTGCCGGAGAACGGGGAAAGGAGCAAGAAAGGGCGGCATGAGAGATCCTCCCGGGGAGAGATTGCCCTGGGTAGAGATCGCGCCGGGCTCAGATCACCCTGGGTTCAAGCATCCAGCCCCATGTGCTGACTAGTCGTGCCACAAAGCGCCTGGCCCCGCGTCACAGCCCGCTTGGAGCTCGCCTTTAAATCAAGCCGGGCACCTCTCGCCGTCTCTTCTGTGCGCGTGTGTCATCCTCTCTGTTTTAATCAATAATTCAGCCCGAGACAAGCCGTTCCCCGCTTAAAGACATTGAATCCAAAGGCTTCGTGTTGCTGTAGCAACGCGGGGCTGCTCCGGGATGCCGGGAACGCAGCCGATGTGGCTGGGTGACGTCCCCTCCGTGTGCCGTGACGGGTGCTGGGTCCCCTCCGCGGCACCGTGTGCCATGCTGGAGCAGCGGCCATCCTTGGGGACCCCGGGGGCTGTCCCCCACTAAGCCGAGGTGGCTGCAGCTCTGCGATGTCCCTGATGCCCCAGGCTCGGTGCTGGGTGGTTGTACCAGTGCTGGGTGCCCCATGGGACAGGTCCTTTGTCCCCAGCCCTGGTGTCAAAGCTCAGGGGCCTGTTGAGCCCCAGGATTCCCACAGCCAGCGCCTGTCCGGAGTCACGTTGGTTGCAGTGGGAATGATGAAAAGTGCCAATGCTTACCTGGGATTGTGGGGGTGGTGGTGACAGCAGGGTGGGGGGACGCAGAGCCCGTGCAGGGGCTTCTCCAGGGCTGGGGCAGAGCCACCCACCCCAGGCAGGAGAAAAGGGGTTAGGGACCCCAACCTTGGGCACTGCCCCATCTTCAGAGCAGGTCAGGGCAGCTGGGGGGCACCTGCAAACCCAGAGCAAGGACTCCTGGCTTCCTTTCCTGGGTCTGCTCCATGCCTCAGTTTACCCTTCTGTAGGAAAGGGGCCAGCGCTCGTGGCTCTGCTCAGGGATGCCCAGCAGCTCTGGAGCCCTGCATCCCTGCATCCCTGTGCCAAGGTGACTCCCTTTCCCCGGAGCCCCCGGCCTCCGCCTCCAGCTCCAGCATCCAGCCAGAAAGGATTAAGGAAGGAAGCGAGAAAATAAACAAACACGCAGGGAAAACCCAAACAAACCCAGCCGCAGCTAATGAAGCAAACAGCCTCTATGCAAATCTGCAGATCTCTGCCTGGCGTTAACCCGTCCTCACCATGGTGAGGACAGAACCTGCCCGGCCCCGGGTCTCCGTGGGGATTGCGCATGTCAAGATGGGACATCTTGCCCAGAATTGAGGGCTGCCGGTGAGGAAGGCGAAGGACCAAAATTAGTTATGATGGGCAGAAATTGAATTTTAATAGAGATGTCAGTGGCTCGGAGCCAGCCTGCTCAGGCAGTGGGAAGGTAGTAATTAAAAGTTAACGAGTTTAGAAACAGAGTAATCCTTGGAGAGGGGAGGGTTGGTGAGGATGGCCGGGGAGGCTCAGGGATGCTTCTGCCCTTGCAGGGACCAGGAATGGCTGTGGGTGCATCGGCAGCGTGGGTGAGGGATGCTAGGTGCAGCCAGTGCCCCCCAGCTTAGGGCTGGCATGTGTCCCCTGGTGTGTCACCAGTCCAGGGACAGGACAGATCGTCCCCAGGGCCTGGCCTGGCTGTGACAGGACACAGTGTCCATATGCTGTTGGGGGGCCATGCCCAGGGAGCCAGCTGGGCTTGCTGGCGTCACCTCACCAGGCTTGGTGGCATCACCTCACCAGTTCCTGGCCAGGATGGCGTGTTACCGAGCATTTGGTCCTTGGCATCCTCACCGCTTGTCCCACATCTTCTCCTGCAGCAGGGCATCCCACCGGCTGCTGTTGCCCTTGCACATTTGACCAGTTTTTCAGGGGGCTGGGGCTCACATCTCCTTGGTCTCGCACTCCCCCCAAACCACCCCCGTTCATCCTCAGCTGATGGTCAAAGGAGCTCACACCACGTTTTAAGGGAAGGAGCCGCTCTCCCAGTTTGGCAGCACGTTTCCATGGCAACTGCCCTTTCCTTCCCGCAGCGATTCAGCAGCCAGCTTCCCACCAGAGCAACTTGGTGGTGTGCGGTGAAGGGCAGGTGGGCATCAGACTCAGCAGGTCCCTGGCCCCAAGCTGGCAAGGGCCAAGGCAGTGACTCTGTGGGCAGGTGGAACCATCCCCTCTTGGGACCATCCCTGGGGACCGTGGTGGGATCAGGGCCCAGCTTGGCTCCATGTGCATGTGGAGCTGTCCTTCCTCATGAGCATCCTTGGGGATCAGGTGTGATCAGGGACCACAGAGGGACTGGGGACCAGCCTGGCTCCGTGTGTGTGTGGAGCCTTTCCCCCTTGGGAGCATCCCTGAGGACCATGGTGGGTTTGGAGCCCAGCTTGGCTCTATATGCATATGGAGCTGTCCTTCCTCAAGAGCATCCTTGGGGATCAGATGTGATCAGGGACCACAGAGGGACTGGGGACCAGCCTGGATCTGTGTGTGTGTGGAGCCTTTCCCCCTTGGGAGCATCCTTGGGGACCATGGTGGAATTGGGGACCATCTTGCCTTCACCCACTCTCTGCCTGTGTTGCCCGTGGCTGGCATGGTGCCTATGGAGACAGCTCTCCCATGGGACCCCCGCTGCCTCCTGCGCCTGGGGACCCTGCAGCAAAACTTCATCCCCTCCGATGCCCATCGTGACCTTCATTAAGCTGCTGACAGGACAAGCGGGCGGGCGGTGGAGGCCTGTCCTCATGCTCCGCTCCCGTGCCCTGGCACACCAGCACTGCGCTCTCCAGGGCCAGCTCTGGTTTTCTGTGCATAATCTCGCTGGTGCCGGGCTCTCCTGCGAGCTCTCCAGAGCCTGACTTCTTCTCGTACGAGGAATCATAACATGCAAATCAGGCAGCTTGATGTCTTTAATGAAATCCTCGGAAGGAAGGCGCTTCTCTGGTGAATTGAGGATATTTATTTCTCATACAAGAAATTTAACATGCAGATTAGTCGGGTCTGGTAATTTATCACATGAGATTGTCCTATTAAGGGTTGCATCGAGTCCTGCTGCCTTCGGAAATTACCTTACGCATAGATTACCTCTGGACAGACTCCCATCCGTAGAGATGCATCTTCTATCTACTAAATCAGCCTTCTTGCCTCTCCCCACGTCCCTCCGCAGCTGGTGCGGGAGCCCAGCAGCTACTAAAGGATCCTCCGCCTCTTCCCAGGAGCCCAGATCCCCTTTGCCGGGAGCTCGGAGCCCGGGAAAGTGTAATTACATCTCTGACGCTGGCTGGCTTTGCCGCCGTGCTCACCGCGCCTCTGCCCAGCAAAACAGGGTTTGCAGGATGGAGCCTCCCGGAGCTGCCTGAGCTCAGCGCAGCCCCACAGCCCTCGGCAAGACCCCCTGAACCCCAGGGTTGGGTTTCCAGCATGTGGTGCCTTCTCCCCATCCCTGTCTGCTTCCGTGCATGGGACAGGTTGGCAGGAGCTGTCCTGTATGGGCATATTTGGGGTGGCTTCAACCTCCCCCTTCCTTGCTGGGATATTTTTGGGATGCGGGGAACACGGCACGCTGCACACATAGGACCCCACCAAGCCTTTATGGCCTTTTGAGGACCCCAGATGCTTGATGCCTGGATTTGTCCCTAAATTATCTAAAATATGGAGCCAGGACCCTCTCAAAAACACAACAAACAGGGCAGTTCACCCCCGGCTCCCTGCTGGGTCCCCAACCTGTGCCACTTGCTCTGGCTGGAGTAGCTCTTTGCCAGCGCAGGGGTGAAGCCCAGCTCTCGGCCCTGGGAAGCTGATCGCCACTCAATAATACAATTAACGGAAGCTGATGAACTTCAGAGGGGTCGTGGGCAGGCTCAGTGGGAGCCCAACAGCGAGTTTCTGGTGCCTGTGGCTCCAGCCTGGCCAGGTTCCCGTTTGGCATCACCGCGTGTGGCGAGGCCCTGGGGAGTGTTGGTGAGGCAGCACCGAGCTCATAACGGGCTGCACAGGATGGGCTTTGCCAGGATCCTTGTGCTCTGAGGGCTCCTGGCTTTCTCCGTGCTGTGCTTGGCTTTGCAGGGGACACGGCGGGGTTGGCAGAAAGTGCCGGGCACTGGTACCCGAAAGCTGCACAGGCACCAGGGCTGGCAGAGGGAAGGCGATAGAGGGGATCTACTTGCTGGGACCTTACATGGGCTCAGACAGCCATGGGAAGGAGACCAGCGAGGGCTCTCAGACCTGAAGATGCCACCAGGACTGAGCAGTGCCGTGGCTGAGCTTGAGGGACATGCTGGAGCCCTCCAGATGCCATGACACGGATCGAGGCTTGTGTGTTTACACGCCTCCCTGCGCTGCGGGGAGGTGGCAGATTAATACATGGGCATTAATTATTAAATGGCTCATTGTTCTGGCAGGGCCAATTGAGGCGGCGATGTACAGGGCTGCCGGCAGCCGCCGGATTCCCCTGACCAAAGGAAAACACTTCCAGCAAGCGGAGAGGCAACGACTCCAGCCACGTGTGTCAAAGCAGAGCCCTTTCCAATCAGGAGCTAATTGAGATCCAATAATTGAGTTAACAGGGGCTGATGAAATACCAGGGGGTTGTTTAGAAACATGCGGAGCTGGAGCCTGGCGCTGGGTGCAGGCGGAGGTGCCGGGACACGCGGCTCAGATGCTGGGAGTCATTAAACCTTTGCTAAGTGTGTTTTAATGCTCACTTGACATTTCATTATCACACAGTAACTATTGAAATACATGTCCCCTCTAGAATTAATTAGTCGTTATACAGGATATTAATCAAAGGGGACCGTGCCAATGTGCTTAGAGCCAAAACCTGATCCAGCTGTTGCCGTTACTGGGGGACATTGGAAGAACCACACAGATTTCTGCACTCTTCTGGCTTTCAACTTGATGGATCAAATCCTTTGGCTGATGCTTTTCCCGGCCCCTCTCCACCCCCTCAATCTAATAATAATTCGGCAGCATCAGCCCCACGCTTCTCAGCAACCCAACAATAACAGCATCAACCAGGGCCGGGGCATCGCTCTGCCGGAGCGGCACCGGGAGCAGCTCTACTGTAACCAGGCTCGCGGTGGCGGCAGCCCGGTGTGCCGAGCGTGTCGGTGCTGCCGGCACCTTGCCAGGGGTGAGGGGGGGCTGCGGTTGATGGCGGTGCCGTGCCCTGCCCTGCCTCGCCGCGCTGGAGCGGATGGGTGGGTGGGTGAATGGATGGATGGATGGATGGATGGATGGATGGATGGATGGATGAGGAGGTTGTCGTTCCTGACATGCAGCCCATCCATCTGTCAGATTGAGCCGGTGCCAAAGCCTTCCACTATCCGGCTGCTTCTGCAAAGCCGGCAGTCCCCTGGCATGAGGCTTCTGGCTGCGGAGCCCTGGCCTGACCCCGGGGCCGAGCGTGGCACAGCCGCTTCCTGACCCAGCCTGGAGCCCGCTGCTGATTTCCATCAGAGAGGTTTTTTGAAGCATGGGTCACTCCTGGCCTCGGAAGTGCTTTTCCCCACAGACGATGCCCTGTCAACCTCCGTCTTTGCAAACAAACCCTGAAACAGCGGAGTCAGCAGCGAGGGCTGCTCCGGGAGCACGGCCAGACCTTCCTCCTGCCTTGAGCGATGCAGAACGTGCCTCGGGGTCAGGGGATGGGTGAAGCAACCCAGTCAGGACAGTGCCCACGGGCAGCATCAGCCCTAAGTGGAGGATCCACTTGCTTGGGTGGCACAGAGGAGCCAGGAGCTCCTGGCCACAAGGAGCAGCTGTGGCCATGGCTTGTGGCCGCTTCTGCTTGCTCAAACCAGGGGTGCTGGGGCTGCAAAATCCACCCTCCTCCTGCCTGCCGAGCTTTCCCCGGCGAGGAAGCTCCCCACGGTTACTGTTCTGTGATGGGGGAAGGAAATCAAATTGGAGCAGCCTTGGATAAAAGGCTCTGTGGAAGCTGGGTGGCGGAGAGCAGAGTCTCTGCTCGTATTTGGTTAATGACTGCGGGCCAGCCTGCGCCCGGTAATTGATTTCCTTTCTCCGGGCTATTTTCAGCCGCTTAGGTGCGTGCAAAAGCTCCGCTCCTTAATAACTCCTGCAGCTCCGGTGGTGCGGGAGCAGGGCCCGGTAATTGGGGCTGCAAGGGTGGCCCCATCGGGAGGGGCGAAGGCTCCCGGTGCCCACGGAGCTGTCCTGGCTCCTGGGCTGTGGGGACAAGGCGCTGCCGTAGGGCTGTGCATTGGTGGGTGCTCCATGGGAACCCTGAGGGTGGGGGTGATTTGGGTACCCCAGGGTGGTTCAGGGGCTGTGCTGGGGGCTTTGCACCGGCCCCCTCCCAGGACGGGGATTCGGAGGGGATGTGGTAGTGAAGATGTGGTGGAGGGTGTGTGCAAGGGGTCTGCGTGGGGACCGCGTGTGTCCCTCCACTGTTGGGCAAGCTGGTGAGTGTCAGTGGGCGTCTGTCCGTCTGTCTGCCCACCCAAGCGCGTGTATGTGTTCAGGAGTCGCGGTGCGTGCACATGATTTATTAGTGAGGACACCCCAAGGAGAACGGGCCCATTATTCCTGGTGTCCGCAGCCGTTCCTGACAGCTCCGTGGAATTGAAATATCTTCTTGAAAGCCTCTGGGGATCATTTTTAAATATCAGCCGTGACACTCAAGGACTCGTTCCCAAAGGGCATCCTGCCATCTCCCACAGGAACGGGTGACCCCCGGCACGCCGCGTGGGTGGGTGGGTGTTGGCAGCAGGATTGGTGCCAGCCCCGCCGTGCCCGCCGTGGCTCGGCAGTGCCGGTGGCTGAGGCGGGAGCCCCGCGTCCCCAGCACCATCTCCCACAGCGGGAAGGTGGGAACGGGGCCTGTCGCTATTCCCGGCAGAGGGGATGTGCTCCTTGCATCTTATGAAAGTTTCATTTACTCTCAGTTATCAAAAGAACAAACAAAGCTCTGCCGAAACAGCCCGCGGCACGTTTTGATGCAAGATTAGATTTTGGAGGGAGGGTTGAGCTTGGTTATTTATTCCCTTTCTGCTTTATCTTGGAGTGCTCCCATCGGGGAAGGCGATGCTGCGGTGCCTGCCCGACCCCCCCGGGATCACCCACCTGTGAGGCCAGTGGGCAAGGGGGTCCAGCTTGTTTTGGAAGGTGATGGAGCAGGAGCACCTGCATCCCTCCTGGGGCTGGGGACCGCTCGGAGTGGCAGCAGGGTCCAGCCTGGGGACCAGGGCGATGCTCCAGAGCCGTAGGCAAATCCAGACGTGGTTATTTCCTTTATCTGCTTATCAGCTGCTGGCGGCTGATAAGAGCAGTGGCTGGGGATGATAAGGCAGCTCAGCCCTGGCTAATCGGAGCAGTGCTGGGCTCGGCCGTGCTCAGGGCCAAGGCGGAGTGACCCTGGTGTGCCTCTGCCACCCACCCCCGAGGCTCAGCACAGGGGTCAGGACAGCGGGTGACAGCTCAAAGCCACTTGTCCATTGCTTCCAGCAGTGAGTCACTGTCCACCCCTGCACCAGCCACCAGCTCATCGTGGCATGGCTGCGGCAGCGAGGGATACTCTGCTGTCTCCCCAGCGTGCACACACCTGTGTGTGCACACATATGTGCTTGCACAGACACGCACATACGTGCACATACACACACCTCCAGCATCCACTGCTTGGGGAAGGAGCTGGCCCCTGGCACAGCGGTTGCTGCCCAGCAGTAAATGGGGAGCTTGTGGAGGACCTGTGGCCTCTCCCGGGGGCTGTGATGGTGACTTGGATGTGTCCCCTCCACCGCTGAGGTGGCTCCTCTCTCCCACAGGTACATGATCACCTCCCTGGACCGCACGCACGCCGGCTTCTACCGCTGCATTGTCCGCAACCGGATGGGAGCCCTGCTGCAGCGCCAGACCGAGGTGCAGGTGGCCTGTAAGTGACAGTCCCGCTTGGCAGGGGACCGGCCAGGGACACCCAGCACCCCAGGAACCAGCCAGGGACAGCCAGCACCCTGGCACTACAGGATGGCTCTGGTGCGGGTGCAGCCCATGGTCCAGAGCATCCCTGGGGTGATGCTGCAGGGATGGGGCTGTCGCTGCCTCTGCTGCTCCTGCAGCCCAGTCGGGCTGTGGTGGTTGGGGGCTCAGGGGGCTCATGCAGAGGCACCACGGGGGGTTCAAGCAGGACAGGAGGGTGCTGAGGCCCAGGACGCTGGCTCTGTGCCCCAGCAGACCTGCCTCTCTCTGTCAACCCTTCCCTTGGGGTTGCCCCCGAGCTCATCCCCTTAAACCCTTTCCTGAGGAGCAATGACAAATCAGGAAGCTAATGAGAAATTAATAAGGCAGCTGTGCTAACAACTAATGATAATGGCAAAGTCGTTAAAAAAAGATTCTTTACATGTTTTTAATTACAGCAATTAAGGGAAGTCAATAAAAATCCCCTGTGCCCCTTCTCCATGACCCCTGCTTTCCTCACACTGCCTTCCTCAGCTGCTCTGTGCCTCCAGCCTCTGTGCTTCCAGAGACCTTCTGGTGGCCTGTCAGTGCTTCAAGGGGCCTGTCAGAAAGATGGGGACAGACTTTTTAGCAGGGTCTGTTGGCACAGGACAAGGGGTGATGGTTTGAAACTAAAAGAGGGAGATTTAGACTAGAGAGAAGGAAGGAATGTTTGCTGCTGAGGGTGGTGAGAGCCTGTCCCAGGCTGCCCAGAGAGGTGGTGGCTGCCCCATCCCTGGCACCA
>JAVSBS010017312.1:0-49287 GCA_033124195.1 Coracias cyanogaster | reverse complement strand
GAGCCTGGAATCACAGCATCAGTCTGCAAACCAGGTTTTTCTTGCTTTTATACTTAATTGACAATCAGAAGTTGTTGACATAAACAAAGTGCATATTGTTTAAATAATAAACATTGAAGCTCTTATGAACTAGAGAATACTAGTTTTCTGTAGAGCTTTTGTTTGTATTTCTGTTAACAAAACCAACTTCATCGTCTTTCACTTTGGAAAACTGGTTATGGAAATCGATATTGTTAAAACACGTTTAAATGCTTAAACCTTTTTGAAAGGTGCTGGTGCATGAAGCCCAGATCCAGAGGAATTAAGAATTGCTTCTCAAGTTTGTTGGTACAGTTGAAATTAGCATTGTTCATTGGAAAAGTCCAGGAGTATGTTGGCTGGTATTTTTCAACACATTATGTTATTTCCTAAAAAAAAAAAAATCACTGCTTATACTTGATGCTAAAAATGTGTTTGTGGGATCATTTCTTAGTCATATTTCACAGACCTCAACATTGTTCATGGTGCCCACTGGATGTAGAGATCCAGTACAAAAAGTCACTGTTAGGTAGCTCATCCTGGAGGAATGTCAAATGTGAAAAGAGGTCAGAATAACAAATACTTGTGCTTTAATTAAATTGTCCTGTCTTGAGCATATTTGAAGAATTTTTGGAAATGCTATATTTAAAATAGCTTGGGATTTTTCCAATCCTTTTGGTCTGTTTTCTAGTTAAATGACGTGGTTTATTAATAATGTCCTTCTGTGGAAATGCTGGGGTTCATTGAAATCATGTTATGTATGGTGTTTAGATGCCCATCGTGTTAAATGTGTAGCCATGCAATGCCAGACAGAGCACTAGCTTACAGAGTTGTGGCAAAACCTGCAGAAGCAAAATCTGCATATCCTGGAATATCTTCTGGAGGCATTGTTGCTGACATTGTTCGTTAGTGCTGCTGTGGGAGCAGTGGACATGTTAATGACCAAGGCTGAGGTGGGCCTAGTAGTGTCTAGAGATCTGAGGAGCATTCAAGGGATATTGGCAGTTGACGTGAGAACAGTTTAAAGTTGTTGCTATAAAACCTCAGCTCTGCCATAGAATCTGATTTAGATAAACATTTCTTTTAACCGTGCTGTTGAAGGTTTTTCTTTATTAGTTATTGTCTGTCTTTATTAGTTATTGTCTAATCTTGTGAATGTTGGCAATATAGGGCCTAATTTAGCTGTTCTACTTTATCTCTTGTTTTTTCTTTCCAAAGGCAGTAGGTTGAAGATAAGCTTATTTTGAAATACTTGTAAGGTAGAGCCTCTGCACATCATTGGTAACAGATCTTTGGATTTCAAAAGAAATATTATTGCTGTCATCTGACTCAAGGAGTTAAAATAGGGATGGAATTTCTTTTGTTTTGTCCTATCAGTTTTTCAGATAAACTGATGTTTGTCTTTAATTTAGTAAAGGAAAACTAACTGGCAATCTAAGTAATATATGCTTTTAGATTGCTCAGTTATCATTAGAGATCAACTTCCTTGAACAGAATATGCTGTATGTTCATCTTGGATTTATAGTTTACATTAGCACTGTGGCAGTTATAAATAAAATTACATTGGGCTGTATAAGCAGAAATTGAGCTTCTTCCTTGTGTGACAAATACCTCATGAAGGTAATAAAGAAGGAAAAAGAAGCTAGTATCCTTCACTGTTCTGTTCTCCCTGGTTACTTTATGCCTCACCTACCAGTGAACCCATACTTGTAGTGCAAGTTCATTAGTGTTACTTAGTTTTAGGTTTAATTTATTCTTGTTTATTACTTGGCTAGTTCAGTGAAGGTTATTCTAAGTCAAAGAAATTAATGGGCCTGTTCACTGAAAGAAAAAAAGATATCTTACTTGGCAAAATTGTACTCTCACCACCTTTTTTTCTCCCAGAGTGTATGAATCTTAAAGTCACACCAGAATATAACTCACTGCCTTATATCGGCACTTATATTTTAAAGTCATTCTTAACGTTTTGAAAATTAAGGATTAGTTGTGTGAGTAGGTTCTACACAATACTTAAGGTAAGAAAAGCTCTTTCAAATAGTGTATGAAGTTCAAGAACTAAACAAAAGTAATACCAGTTGCCCAGTCTTAATACCAGCTTTGAATTGTTTGATTATTTTATGGTGGTGTAGGTCAGCACCTGAGGCCTCAAGGAGTAAAAGCGTTTGATTGAGGAAGACAATACATTTTATATTGCGGGAAGAGAGAATATCACAGATCTAGAAATGGGATAACCAGAGGTGATGGAAGTTAAAATCTCAGTAGGTAAGATGAAGAGTTCAGATGAAAAGGATAGTTTTGTGACTTATAAAAAAGGCAAAGAATTATGTATTGGGGAGCAATAGTGCAATGTTTGAGTATGAAGGAGTCACATGGGGAGTTCTCTAGTTGTTTCAGCTTACTGTGTGAGACAAAGTAAATTACTTCATCTTTTCTAGCCTCAGTTCTCATGAGAAAAACAGCTGGTAATCTTTTCTCTGCATCTTAAAGGTATGGGGAGGGCAAATACGTTAAGGTTTTTTTGGAGCTGAGCTTCTGTGGTCCTTGTATCTGGATAAATATAGATCAAAAATTACAGAGCATGGGTAGTATTTATTCTCAATGAGAAACTCATGGAATTTGCTGTTCAAATAAACAGATGTAGTTTTTATTTCCTGTCAAATTTGAGTTTTCTCAGGGAATATAGGAAAGTCTTAGATTGTCTTCTAAGTCATAAGTGAAATACTTGTCTTGAATGTTTATCCTTTATCAGAACATTACATTTACTCAGTTTTTTCCTTTTTAGGAACAGAAACAATGAGTTCTAATGGAACTACAGTGCATTCACTTTATGCTGAAGATAATTGAAAATATGTTATGTAGGATTTTCCAAGTTCTGTTGGATTAAAAGAATTCATAGAAATGAGTGTTAGAAAAATAAGTAGAAATTCTTTTGGAATAACAATACCTGTAGCTGCCTCCTTAAGCTACTTTAATATATCAGTTTGGCTAAAAGGAGTGAATGTCAAATACACTACATGTGTTTTTTCCAGCAGATTTTATTTTATATATTTCTGCATCATATGCTTAATGTGTCTGAAAAAAAAATCAGTCTTTCAGCCAGTCTTTCTAACAAATTGGATGATGACAGGTGAAGAGAAGGTAATATAACTTGACCTGTGACTATATTTGGTTATAAAACTTTCTAAAATGCCAAGAAGGTGAAATTACTCAACAGGAAATAGATACTGGAATTGGCATGAGTTCTTTGAGAATGTGCAAGTGTAGATACGGTAGTGCCTTTTTGCGAAGAGTGTCAGATCTACTTCTTTAAAGCAGTATAATTCCTTGAGTTTTGTCTGTGCTTGGTTTTTTCTATTTTCCCATTCTGGATCATAAGAGAATATAAAATCTGGAGATGAGATGTACTAAGGTGACTATCAGCTCTCTAACTGTATGGACTGCTGGTTTGAATTGACCTGTTGGAAGTACAGATGCTGCAGTTCAGCTGTTCCCCAGTCTTCCTGTGGACAGCACTGTAATCCTGGCGCACAGAGCTCTGGCTTCTCAGGCATGAGAATCTCATTCCTACAGCAGGATAATCGGGCAAGATCAAACTCCTTATTGCATCAGTGCTACAATGCTGAAGTGCTACTCATCCTAAAGATCAGTGCCAAGCTTTCTTCCAATAGTTCTGCTCTTGACATCTAATTTTTGACCTGAGAAGTCAGTATTTCCTCCTTAGAATAATGGGATTAGACTACTCTTGAATTATCATGGGTACTGTTATTAGCATGAAGTGTGATGGTGAGTTTCTATCATGGAGCCTGGAACTAGACAGGAAATGTAATGTAATTGGAAAATCCTGGATAACTTTTACATGGAAACAGTCCTCACTTAACTGTATTTTGGTTCATAAAAGATGAGCAGTTGAATAGGTAAAAACCCATTCTTTCAAAGTCTCAAGTAAGTTTTCCCCACCCCTTTCTAAAATACTAATATTTTCTGCAAGAGTAAGATTTTTTTCTTTGAAAGTGAAGTTTAAGTCAAGACTTTTTAATGGTCTTTCATTTTATGATGTTTACAGTCTTCAGAAGCTGGGCTCTGACTGGGGAGAAGAGAGCTTTGAGTAACACTGTTCTGTACAGCACTGCTCAGCAGTGGAGGTTACTACTGATAGACAGCCCCTCTCTCTCCATTTTTATGTGCTCAGTGAAAATCTGAGATGCCCACTAAACAGTGCCATTTCAGGAGTACTTGGATAATGGTATCTGCATAGAGTAGCTTTCAGGATCATGGATTCAGACTTAAATTACCTGAATTTAAAGTGCAGGTACTTGTGTTCTAAACACTGGGCTTCCCAAGTTAAAGGGATAAGTATAGGTGAAGGAACTTGACAGCTGGTTCCCATTTGGGACTAGAATTTTAATTTCCTTGAGAGCTGGCAGACTAAAATTTACTTGTTTGTCAGACTGAGAAAGGAGCATCAAGTAACTTCATAATGTACAAAAATTAAGAACTGTGTAATCGTATTGTGTAGTTCTTATTTTATACATTGATGCGACCTCTTCTATATTCGCCTTTTTTAATGAGGGATACAATTTAAATGGACACTGCTTTGGATGGTTTTCTTCCCAGCTTCATCAAAGCAAGTACTTGTATTTGCTTATTTTGTGAAGATTAAAGCCTTCCATCCATACTATGTCACTATATTTTTTTTTTTCTCACTGTTATCTGACTGTCCAGTTTTCTGCATGTTTTTTCCTATTGGCAACTGCAGTTCATAATATATTGTATAATATATCTCAATGTCATACAAATTTCTGTTGAGCAAAGCTTTCAGTTAGCATGTTGATATTTTGAATCTCACTTGCCACTGAATGCCTTGTATTTATTGAATGAATACTGTGGCTTGGGGGAAGATGCCTTCAGTTATTTTTTAAATCAGATTTCTATACCATAAACGGAATCTGTTTGCTTTTTAGATTTGTGCTGACTCATGTGCTAGCTTAGCATTTTGTTCTTATGTATTTTTATCTAACTCAGATTTTTCTTCTGCTCCAGTTTTCATAATAGTTAACATGAAATTTTGCCATATTTCATTTAATGTTTGTCGTTATGAGCTCATGTCTCCTAAATAGACATTAATTTGGATAGTATATTAGTTTTAGCTGCAAGATGAAGCTTTATATATTTATATTTTCACATGTAATGTAAACATCAGTATAGTTTTGGCAATGAGATTTCAGGTAAGTCAGAGCATTAGCTACCAGACTACATGAGTCATACATAGTTGTAACTGTTTCTGTTAAAGTATGTCAGTTGACAAAAGACTAAGACTAACACTATTCAGAACTGCGTTAGTACCAACACATCTGTGTATCTGGGCATTAAGCAGACGGCTTCTTAAAAAGATAAATTTCTAACACTGATGCTGCCATTTCTGTTCTATATGAAAACTTCCTAGTAGTGTTTTTAAAATATTTTTTTTTTTCTGAGGGCTACTGTAAGCTGCTTGATATAGCAGCTTACATGGTTGTGTGAATAAAAATTACACTAGTGTACTAGTAATGGCCTTGTGTATGCTCAGTCATATTCTTTCTATCCTAGTAAAGTTCAGCTGTAGAACTTACAACACTTGGCAGACTGAGAAAAATGCATTTGCGAACAGGATTACAGTTTCCAGTACACAAGGTATTAAGCAAATTGAGGTGAGCATTTGTTAAATCTAGTCTTTCCTCATTATATTGAATTATACTTGGAGGCAATTTATAGTTTTACTTCAGCTTGGAGAATCCTCTGCATTAAAGACAAATGGAGAAATAGGTATAACTCTTTTGCTTCTGTCCTCAACTCTTCATACTTCAGGAGATTTGAAAGTTATACAACTAAAAATTTCATGGTTCCTTCATGTTTTAGTATTGTTGGTTTTGTTAAGATAGTTTGAAAAGATTCATCACCTAGAGTACCAACTTCTCTCAAGAAAGGTTTATTCTAAATGGGTTGCAGGTATGTGTGTGAACATGTCAAGTCTGCATATTCTTGGCTGGACTTTCTCACAAAGCACCTGATGGAGGAGTTAAGGTGAGGCAGGATATTCCCAGGTATTAAAACAGCGAGGGGGAAATTATGTTGAGTTCCCATTTGCTTGTGAGTTGGGCAGCTGGGGCTGGTCTCAACACCTTGGTGTAATACACCTCAAGAATGAGGACTATGTAGTACTGCAGGTAATAATTTGTAAAAGTTACTGAATTAAGGGCAACCGAGTGAAGGTACACAGCATAGTCACATTAACATGGTACAGAAAATAACTGAGGTATTCTCTAACGTAACAATGATGAAGAAAATATGCATCCTTATTGAGAACTTGGATACAAGAAGGTTTTTATCAGTGGTTATGTTGCTATGTACTAGTGCTGTGCAGAGTAACTTACAGCAGTAGAGGAAGACCCAATATGGTTTGTAACACCATACCTTGTGTTATTTTTATTTTGCTTCAAGTGTTTTCAGAAAGCTGAATTACCATGGAAAAGGGTAGATAAATGTACAGGCCATAGAAATCAGTATTTTGAGCATTTTATTCTTGTTCCATTGTGATTTCAACTTTTGTGCGTATGGTAGGATAGAAATAGTGATCTACGATTTTTTTGAAGTATAATCAGTCAAATTTTGAATACCTAGTCTTAGATACATTGCTGCCTTGGTCTGAGAGAAAAGTTACCTCTTCAAAATAGGGAAATTTGCATCTAAAAGGCACCTTTGGCTTAGTCAGCTGTGTTGATAGTTACTCAGTGTCACCTGTTCTCTGTTAAAGCTTAACCAGTTTGCTAAACTAACATCTAAACCATTGAAATGTAAAGGTAATGCTAATTTCCTTTATGCATCATATCTTAACTTCTTGCTAGGTAAATGCTGAAGAAAATTTCTTTCTCTTCCCAGAAGTCTTGCTGTGGTTTTCAGTAACTTAAAATACTCTGAAATGTTTATCTTAATTTCTCTGCAGTGAATTAACAGCTTTACTCCTTAGCCATAATACCTGTGAAGGAGCATTCACTTGGCTGACATTCATAAAGTTCTATAAAGTTGATAGTTATGTTGCTTCTGTAGCCACAATAAGGA
This sequence comes from Coracias cyanogaster, assembly GCA_033124195.1. Lineage (NCBI taxonomy): Eukaryota > Metazoa > Chordata > Aves > Coraciiformes > Coraciidae > Coracias > Coracias cyanogaster. Next base: position 42,174 of record JAVSBS010017312.1, on the reverse strand, counting down.
GCAAGTGTGTGCAGTGAACCATCTGTGATCTTTGTAGTGCTATTCATTGTTGCACAGAACCAGCTTGGCCCAAGTCTGAAGCTTTTATTTCCTTCAGGGATCTTTATCTCTGAACAAATCTTAAGCCTTTCAATTTCTAGACAGAAGAGCATGTATTTTTTCAGTTGTTAAGGCTGAAGTGTATTCTCAAGATGTGCATAGTGTGTGCAGTAGGAAGATCCTAAAATAACCTGAGATTTTTTTGCATTTTCAGGAACAGAAATACTAGAGATTTGGATATAAAAGTCAGTACTGTCATGTGGTTAACATCTGTCAAGGGTTTTATTTAAAATACAGTGTTCACATACATGCACACAGAAGCATGTGTTTTGAACTTTCCTTTCGAGACTTTATATTTACAGAAATTTTTTATGAAGCTAGCTTTCATGTCCCTGAAATATGAAAGTATCGGAGAGATCAGCTATTTAGTGTATCAGATTGCCAGTACTTTGAACTTCACAATGATAGACTAATGATACCACGTGAAGGATGTAGTTGCATGCTACAGAAACAGAAAAAACATGCAGAATGTGGGGAAAGACTAAAACAAGTCTGGCGCTATAGGTTCAAGCCTGTCAGAAGATACTTGCTGTTGTTTGCTTACAGGAAGGTTAAATATTTGCTCTTCTGGAGAGATCCTGCATGAACAGTGAGGAGGTAGATGAACTGATTAAGCTCTTGGTCTGAAGAAGTCTTGTGGGTTTGTATGCCATCTGAATTCTGGAGCTCCTTGTGTAGACTCTAGTTTTGCACAACCTCGGAGCATGTCTTGATCTAGTGATGACTTGTATGAAAGCACAAGCACAGTCTTAGCTACAGCCATTTCCCAAAACATTGATATCCCATTTTTGTCTATGAATGTGCAGTCAACATCCAGTGTTTTGTTACAAAAAAGATCTTTGAGTGAGGCTTTTATAAAGGTGAGGAAAAGAATAGTGGTAGCTTTGTATTTAAAATCTTTTTTCTGCCATAGCATGGATGCCACATACAATATTGGAGAGTAAATTCTCTTCCCCAGGGTATTAAGGCAACTGCATTAAGAGGAGCAGCCTTTGATTATGGCTGTCTGTGTGCTATGACCAGTTAATCCCTGTGATGTATGTTATTGTTGTAGAAGGTGGATTCCAGTAACTTCTGTAACGTGAAAGACAAGCTCTCATGATCGGACCCTAAATAAGAATCTTCTCTTTTTGAGATATATACTGGATTTGTTGAGGAAGATGTATTTGATGAATATTTTAATGCCTGTTGCACAATATCACAGTAATGTTCTGGTATTTATATTAGTCAGGCTGAAAGGTATTTGTTGTTCTGGAAACAGATTTTACAGAAATCTATTAAATCAAAGCCCAGTGTATCGTTGCTCAGTTCAGAAAAAAAATTCTCTTTTCCTGATGGGTCAAAAAAACCTAAGTTTAAAAAGAAAGTAAAAGCTGATGCTAGCCTGATATCTTGGGGATTTTTATCTTCTGATCCTAATAAAGCAAATCTACAAGCAACTAATCTGATGGAAACATGGCTGTTGTGATCACGTTTGTTTGACAAGTTGCCTCGCTTTCATCTTAGGTCCCGTATTGCTTTATCTGTCAGCCTCTGTTTATCAGAAGGTTTAAACTCTAAAATGTGTTTTCATTTGTAATGATACCTGTGGATAATTTTCTGTAGATTTAACCATGTTTCTAAAAAAGAGCCATGGTGATGTCATTCTAATACTGTGAGTTTTTTGAATATGCTGAAATACCTGGAGGAGTATCTTCCTTGATGGAAGATATAGGAGTTTGGTTGTTTAAATAGTTGTCAAAAGTAAGGGTTTGGGGAATGAGTGCTCTTCAACAAAACATGGACAGCACTTTTGTTTATCTGACTTTTTACCTTTATCTTCCTTTCCTACAGAAAAGGTCACTGTTCTTCCGAACTTTTAACTTCATTTGTAACAGCCACTGTATGTTCATACCTCCTTAATTATGTGGTTTAATGTATTGCAAAACAAAAATCAATAAAAGGACATATCACAAGGCACAAAGGCAGTGAGGAAAGAATTATCAGGTTAATGACTAAAGCCTACTGTCTTTACTCCAATTTTCTAACGTGCTGAAGACCATTTCAATGGCTGAATTGAAGATGTATTGTTAGTGTTCAATTTTTGCATCATTTGGTTTCAAGAAATAATTATTTTAAGGTAAAATGGCTGATACAACTGCTAAGTAGATGCCTCCATACTATCCAAGCTTGTATTTGTGGAAGAAATGCCCTTATTTCAGATTAAGGAAAATATTTTCCTTTTAGAGCACAACTTTAGAAACCACAGGCCTTGATCCTGCAAGCAAGTGGGTGCACATTAAATGTTAGCAATGCCATTTGATGGCTTGTCTTAGTTACTAATTTTTATAGTTCAGTAATAGCTATGAAGAATAACTTAGTGATTCTAGCCTTTTGTTCGCACTTTTGATTTAACTTTTGAGCAGTGTTAGACCCCATGGAACTTCTCCAACCACTGACACTGGTTTAAATTGCCAATCTTCCTGCTTAGGCTACAGGAGTTATTCAGGAAGGTTTCTATTGCAATGCCTAAATCATAGGTGTTTCATATTCAGAAAAGTGTTCTGTAACTGAAAGCACTGAAAAAAATTCGGATATGTTTGTGGCTGTATCTTGGCAATTAATACATATATGCTGCTTTTATGTATTTGTAAACCAGCTGTAGCTGTCTTCAGACCAAATGGTATTGTAGTCCTCTAATAATAGCAACTGACAAGAACCAAATACTAAGTAGATCAGTATTGCTGCTATTAAATATAAGTAATAAAATTACTTCATGGTCAATGATAATCTATATTCAGATAGCATTTAGAGGTAACTTTAATTACAGGTACTGCTGCAGGCAAATGAAAGCTTTTATTTTCATAAATTTAGATATTGACTCACAGGATTCTTGCTATACCATCATGTCTGGTCAAGAGCTGCCTCTGCACAGTATTCCAGGAGCATTACTTTGTGTGAGCCAAATAACCCTCTTGGAGTAAAATTACATTTGGTTAAGCAGGTCAGTTACGGAGAGGACTCCAGTCTTTGCCTGAAACCTTGTATTAAATTTAGGTAAAAGGTATTTGGTGATGGTTACCATCACCAAAGGAGAAAATAAGATCTGTAATTACCTGTCCTATGCATTTTCTCAGTTGCCCATAAGTACATGTACTTTCTCCCACATGTGTTCTCCGGAGTTCTTGTTAGGTCCCGCTAAGCAATCCACTTGAGTCACCTTGAGCTGCCTTTCATTTACAGGTATAATCTTTTTTAAGCCCGTATGATACATCCCTCGATCTTATGTAGAATATAAATGGCTTCAGCTATGAGTTGCTTAGCTTAATTTCTTCTGGCAGTTTTTATTTTCCATTGGCATCCTCTTCATACATATATATTTGGACCAAGCTTATTTATTTGGCGGATAGGTACTGTTGCCGATATATTGATTCACTTGCAGTGCCAGCATGAGTTGCTGGCATAAAGATCATCCTTCTTGCACAAGTTGCAAGCAAACATGTAATGCGTTCATCACTTCATCCCAGAGTTGTTTCATATTTTAAGTGTATGAAACTGTTACTACACTGCTTGCTCTTTCTTTGTTTTTTCAATATTATTGTACATTTACAGGACCTGGCTTTTAAAAATACAAAGTTGAATTTTCGAGGAAGATAAGAGCAGCATGGTAGAAGTACCAGAAGAGTTTCCTGTGGTGTAATCAGAATTCTGCATCCAGATGTTTTTTTCTGTTTTTCCTTTGGTTGGCAAATGGCTTAGACTTTCTACTCTACCATTGTATGGAATGAACTGTCATTAAAAAGATCCCAAGCAAAAAACCCTACAGCTTGAACTGGAAGTAAATACTCTGAAGATGGCTGTCTATAACTCGGTTTCTTCTGTTGCAAGGTCAGTGAAAGAGTCCTTTAATTCTGTTTATAGTATGGATAGAAGCGTAAAATCAAGCGTGCAAGTGAGGTAGGGGAGAGTTCACAGGAGAAGTTAAAAATTTGAATTTAATATCCTGTTTTCATGTATTTATCTTCAGGGCCAGCTTTTCAGTGGGTAAATGACAGTAGAATTACTTTTGCATATTGTAGGAATCAAGTTATTTACTTACAAGTTAGGATGTTCCATTATCAAGCTGTACCAAATCAAAGCTACAAGTTAAAAGAATATACTGTTTTTTTTAAAAAAAAAACCCTTAAGTGTTGGGGTTGATGGAGAATTCCGGATGGGAAAGTAGTTACACTTTTGCATTATATTGCTCCAATCCTTTGTCTTACACACTACTGTGTTATTTCTGTAGCTTTATTTATAGCTTGAGGCTGTAGTATATAGCAAAGGAACTGTTATCCAGAAGTGGAATTAGTTTGGTTTAGTTTCAGCATATAGGGCTTAGGTAAAGAGTTGATGAAATTACATTTCGATATAACTTTTGAAAACAGGGATTTAGGCATGCGACTGCCATTATTCAGGAGTAATAGGAAGCTGAAGCTGTGTCACCGTCTTTAAATTACCTTGGCCTAACACTTAAGTGAGTGAATACTCTTAATGAATAGTGAAATGTGGAATAAAAGGAATGAATACTTCTAAGGTGTTTTTCAATTTTTTCCTATGTGTAGCAGATCATTAGAGGATTATAAACTTACTGTCATAATTGTTAATTTTAAAAACCTTTAAATTTAGAAATTTTGTCTTACTGTTTATTTTCATGTGTTTCTTGTACTAAGTATATCAACCTTTAGTTGCAGTGTCTTGCTAATGTAAAACTTGCTGATGTAGTTACTAGTTTTTAATAGATCATTGACCCGTCAATCAGACTCTGACCATTTCAGAGATAAACAGCTAGGCTTTCATTGGCTGTTATGAATAGAGCACTTTTCCACAAATTAAGAAATGGTGTAATAATTAACAGGTATAATGGATCTGTGCATTCAGGTTTTAGTTTATATCTTTATGAGCTTTAGCTCCTGTTATCTTTTGTGTAGTTAACCCCCTGTCTACCTACAGATAATCTAACTGCAGCATGAAAATGGATTTGTTTTGTGGCAGTGGCATTTTGATAATGATTGATAGTTCTTTTGCTCATTTTTTAAGATCTATAGTAAGAGTTGTTCTTTCAGACTTTTCTCTAAAACAAGACACAGAGCTTCACTAACAAAACTCATTAACTAATAATACTGTTCTAAAGAAGCATAGCAAAGATTTAAACAATTTTGCATATAGAGAACTTACCCGAACTTTATTTTCTTTTTTCTGATTTACAGACTTAAACGATTATAAGTACTGATGATTCCTAGTACTGGAGTTTGGTATCTTTGACCTAAAAAGTAACCCGGAAATTGCCAAAGCAGGTCATTCATACTCATTAGGTGAACCAGAGGTAGGCAGAAATCACTTACCATTCCAAAGGTCTAAATATGTTAAGAAAAATAAGTTGTGTTTTAAATACATAAATTATATTTTAGTTGCAAAAATTAAATAACATCAAGAATCAATTGCTTTGATATAATATACTTAGACTGCAAAATATAAATCAGGAGAGAAAATCCTAAGTTTAGAGAAGTTCTAGAACTGGAAAGTTAATGAAAACTTTCTGAATTTGTGTACCTTTTATTCATTTTTAAACATAACAAAAAACAAAAGAAGTGATAGCTAAAATGAGGGGCTGATAAAATACGATGTAACAAATTTTACTAAGGTGTAAAGAAGTGTTTTTGTTCTGAAAACACTTCCTATAAAAGTATGGTTGGCATCTTAGTTAGTGCTGTTAATCTGATTTCACGTGTTTTATATGCAATAATCTTTCAGGTATGTTCTTATACACCAGGTATTTATTCACAACACAGTATAGAGGCTCACATCTTTGGTAGACTCTTTTGTACTAGCAATTGTCATAGTCATTGTTATATTGTAAATTCAGTTTAGTCTATTTCAAGGAAATTCATTTGCTTAATGACATCAATTGTCCCTACAGAGGCAGATCTTGGCAGTGTTTCGTTCTTTTGTGATCAGTAGCTCACAGATTTTTTTGTCATTGGGGTTTTAGTACTGTTGTAAATAAGTCACCCTTTTATTCAGACATTTTTTGTTGTGTTAATTCTACCAAGGTATAATGTGTGCTTATAAAAGCCAATACTCAGATACTTGTCTAAAAAAAAGTATTTTCAAGGTACGCATTAAATTTGTCACAGATCTTAATGTGTATTTATAAATGCAGATGTAAAAAGTTGAGTTATTCTGGAAGAAAACACGGGAATTCTTCAGTTTCATTTGGCAGTGTCATGCCTGCTGCAACTTGAATTCAAAGTACTGCAGTTGCAGGAGGAATTGGCTTTTTTAGACTATACTGTGAAACTATGCTAAGATCTTCCAGGTCCATAAAATGAAATCCTCAAGGTAAAAAAGGTGGAAGGGGCATGGTAGTTGCTTTTCTTTCCTATGTATTGTATCTCAATCCATGTCTAAGTAGATGGGTCACTTCTTCATAGAAGATGAGGGCTAGTGGGATGCATTTCTGATCCAAGAATGGCTTCCACTCAAACTTTGGAATGAAGCCTAAATTTACTTTAAAAATAATAAAAATAGGAAACTTTTATGAAGACCACAAGAATGCCGAGATAACAGCTTTGTCTAATTCAGTCTCTGTGTAAAGAGTGCAAATATATCTCCTGAGAAGAAAGTTGGGATGCATTTTGATTTACCTTTTTACTTTCATAGATGGCTAAATCTTCACATTAAAAATAGTATTGGGAATTATAAACAAGGCTAGTTTCCATAGTTTTAATATGGGGAGCAGACAGAATTACAAACAAACAAAAAAGCTCATGCTTGAATATGATTCTTCAGTGATATTCAAGTGTGATTCTTCAAGTGTTAACTGATTAATTCATTGTTCAACCCTGACTATAGGAAGAATACATCTGAAATGGGATACAAGCTGTCTCTGGAAGCAGAGTGAAGTACAAATGCATTTCTAGGATCTTAAACTCACTTCTATACTGAACTTCAATCATTGAAAAGGTATGTTTAGCCTTTGAAATGCATAGTTACCTAAAAGCTTTCCTTTGCTGTTTTCTGGTTTTAAGACGGGAAGTGCAAAAACTTGCTTTAGTACAGTATGTGAAGCACTACATTATATTTACATGACGTAATCTAGGACATCTGGCACTTGATTAATTTCAATTTTGAGTTCTTCACACTATGGCATCTTAAGCAGAAACTTTTCTAAAAGGTCTTGCAGATCCTCTAAACATACTGTTCTACCAATCTCAACTATTTAGCAGTGAAGCTGCCCTTCTAGTGTCCTTAGAATGCATCACGAACTGAAGTATTCGATGGGCTCATGTACAGTGTAGTTGAAGTTCTATTGTTACAGATTACCTGATTAGAGCTAACCATCTGTAATGACTGTAGCCAAGGTAATAAATGAAAAAGGCTAATTACACATTTGGAAATGGAAAAATTATTTCATCTCACCAGTTAGGTTACACTTCTAAAGTTAAAGTAGTGGTAATTTTGTCATGGGGATCTGTTGCTGAAGCTTTTTACATCATGTAGTGGGCAGCCTCTTATCTACAAAACTTACTAACACTGCTTCCTTAGGGATTCAATCTTACTATCACTTTGCTTTGTCTTTCCCTTCTTACCTGATCCATTATTTTAGTGTTAAACTGTAAATTATTTCCTTAGTTATTTTTATATTGCTATTCTTTATTTAACTTTCACAAATACAAGGATTATTTAAAAGTTGCATTCTTTCTGAGCCTAAATTTAAATGTACAACTGTGGAAGTTTAGATACTCCAATCTTTCAAGAATTTGTTTTGCAGCGAGCATAGAACTGAGCACTACCAGTTACTGTGTCTTGTAGCTTCTTTGTATTATGGCATCATGTATCTCATTTTAGTGGTGGTATATCTCTCCAATTACAGCTAGAATATACCAGAGATCAGTGTTTCAGGATGTTTATAGTTTTTTTCCATGTTACTGTGAACTTTATGAATGTGTGGATTTATCGACCCCTAGTGGGTTGTTAGGAAAATGCTTGTTAAGTGCTAAATGAAAAACCTAAATCTTTTTCAGTGCCGTATTTGGTTCAGTGCTCTTTTTCTTCTGTTCACAGCTGGATTCCTTCCCGACTTTCATTTCTGGTGTTCTGTTTCCTACCTCTGCAGAACTGCCTATTGCAGCTACTCCTATTAACAACACTCCCAAAATACATAGCAAGTGTTTGCATTTTATTGAACGCCTGTAGCTGAGTATTTTAAAATTATCAAAGATTTTTTAAAAACAAGGGGCCATTTTTGTGCTGTGTAAGATGGCCTTATTTTTAATTAGCTAGCAAAGCTAGTTACTTCTTGGGCAGTGTGATATTATATAAAAGAATTGAAGCAAATTCTAAGTCATCTGCTCAGGTTTCACTGACTTCTTAGTGCTTATGAAATTATAATTTATCAGTAATATCCTGAAACCTTCTAGTTCATAAAATAATTACTTAATACAGTATATTTGTGGTAAAGCAACATGCAAAATATTGCATTTTTAGCAAACTTTTAAACTAATTTTAAATAGCTCTAGTATTTTTAATCATCCAGTTGAAATTATAATTTTCTAGGAGATGGAATTCTCCTGACAATGCTGTGAAAGTTTCTCACAGGCATTTATTTCACATGAATTCAAATGAAGTACTGAATAGCAAAGTCATATTTGACTGTTTAATTGGCAATACTAGATGAAGATAAGTCTGCTCAATAATTAAACGTAAATTGCACTTCACTGCAATTGTTTCTGCTGTGTTTCCAAGTGTCATAATCAGAAATTAAGCCCAACTGTGAATTTTTCTATGCGAGTTTGACACAAATAACTTCAATTGATTTTGTACATTTAATTTTATAGGCTTTAAATAGTAGTGGTTTTACCAGTTAAATTATTAAATACCCCTTTGAATTTTATGTATTTTTAAATTGTTAGGAAAAAACAAATACATTTTTTTGTATTTACTAATACTTAGTATGCTTATCGCATAAACAGCCAATTGAAGTCAAACTTACACAGCAATCAAAAATGTCAAAAAGACCTCAAATTCATATTTTTGTGGGAGCACCCAGTATTCCAAGCCCACTAGAGGTGTCAGAGCAAAGTAGTTCAGCACCTGCTGATGAAAAATGGCGAGAACTCTGCTGCTGGTATGATACACACAGTCTGTTTTCTGAAAAAGCGTTTGAGGCAGAAAACTCTACAATTGCAACAGTGCCCACAAATAATGACAGCTCTCAGCAGTCTGAACGGGGGAGATTAATAATAGCAACAGAATATTTGGCATCTCTTGTACCTGTTGCGGTAGCTTGTACCAGCACACCTGAAATGACTGAAAGTTTAATTCCTTCTGATTGTCAAATACCTGAAGATAGATGCACACATGCAAATGTAAATCAGGCTGCAGATCAACACCTGCTGCAAAGATTTGCAGAATCAGCTGCACAAGATAAACAATTACATGGCTGTTGCTCCAACCTCGCTGAAAGAAAAGCCAGTCATGTAGAAGTTAACAGCTCTGACATTTCTGATTTGGTTGCCAATACAGAGCAGATTAGTATACATCTAAGGTCTGCAGGACAAGGTTTTCAATCAGATTGTAGAAGTGATCACCATGAACACCTAAGTCAATATCTGGATATGTTTTTCCCCCAAAATCAAGAATCAAAACCAAAAGGAGAACCAAGGGATTATTCAGACTTCGCAGTGTCAACAGATACTGAATTTCGTAGTATAATGACTTCAAGTCAGATGGCTGTTTTGGCACAGGGTCAGAATGAGATGCAGAAAAGCATAATAAAACTGTCAGGAACAGAAGCAGGCAAAAAACCTGAGGAAAGGCAGCACAATCACTTGCAATTTGATTCTAATGGTGGAGAATGTCTTAATGTGGCTGAAAAGGAATATAAAGTGGAGTATGCAAGTTCCCTTGAACTTTTCAGCTCTGAGAGTGATGAGAAAAGTGTTTGCTTTGAAGCTACAAAACAAGAAGGAAGTGCTCTGGAACATACAGAGAAGTCTCAAGAACTTAATGTTCCTGCTGAGCAATTTGTAAATGAAATCCATATTGAACCACTGAGTTCAGGAATATTGTGCTCTCAAGTAGACACTTGTCATAAGAACTCTTCTAAGAGAGCCCACAAGCATGAAGATTCCTTTCATGTTTTTCACTCAGTGTTTAAAACTAGACAGCTGAAATCAAAGAGAGCTAAACTGAATTCGTCTACAGCTGGTCCTGGGATGAGAGTGGATCAAGAGATGATGACAGAGTTCAAGAAACTTCAAAAGAAACTATCACCACTTAGGAACTGCTGCTACAAAAATCAGAAGTACAATGTTTTGGTCACAATAGTACATCCTTGTCACATCAAAGAAATACAGGTGAAGAATAGACCAAAATCTGCATGTAAAGTTCCTGTAGCAACAATTGTAGTTATTGACCAGTCAGAACTTGAGAGAAAGGTGGTGCTGTGGCATGGTGCTGCATTTTGGTCACTCACTGTGTTTCCTGGGGATATTGTACTGCTAACAGGTGAGAATTCCTTATTTGCCTTTTGAAAATGTGAATCTTTAAAATGCCTGTTAAAAAAGAACAATATATAGTCAGCAACTTAGAACTATGGCTGAGCACTTCTAAGTATCATTCTTACATCTCCTCAGTCGCTCAACATCATTTTGAATTCTCAGTCATCCTGCCAGCAGAACATTTGACTGTGCCATAGAAGTTTACCCATCTCTTATGTCTAGTCTTTGGTCTAAGACACAGCAGTGTGTTGACACTACAGCAGTGCCATACGGAGTCAGGTGTAACTTGTCAGTGCTTTAGAACAGGTGTTCTGGAAAGGTACAAGTGCTACTACAAACCAGATGTGCTGGTTATTTGTTTCATGGAATTTTTTGTAATTCCCTGCTGTTAGACCAGAAAATCGTGGTGATGTTCAGTCTCACAATGAGAAATACTTTTCCTCTTGTGAAGGACTTTATAGCTTAGCACTAGCATCTTGAGATGGATTATGTTGTGGATTGGAAACTGATACAGACTGCAGAAATATAAAAGGCTGTTTGCAGTTCACCTTTTTTGTAACACGTCAGCTAATTCCTCCTGATAAATCCTGTGTACTCTTTAATACCTAACAAGAGCAAACCCCTCTCTTTAAGAGAACATATCTCGTGTAAGAGAATGCGGTAGTATAAAAAAAATATTGCACCTAACTTAGGGATGGAGTTGACCAGAGTGTGATAGTGATATGGCCATTTAGGTTTTGAAATGCGAAATATTTCACAATATAAAATTGTTTGACTAATTCTGCAGTTTAAGATGCCTGTTTTTCTTCATTAAGAGTTTAAGTGATTATGGGGAGGTATAAAGGTAGATATTTCAAAGAGATTCAAGGTAAGTTGGGCTTTTTCTTTTCTGCTTAGACATTCTTATCTCAAAATGCATCAAAAGTGTTCCTGGGTAAGCCTAGTACTTTACTGCTCATTCTGAAATGTTGCACAATAATAATTTACCCAATACAGTCCCTCACTTCACTGATATAGTACCTGCCATGAGGCTATCGAATGTTTTATATGAATGGAAGAATTATATCAAACTACTGAGAAAACTTAACTCATTGCAAGTGGTGTTGGTAAATTAAAAAATAATAATAATCAGTTTCCAAGTGGTCTCTTTCAAACTATCTTTCATACCTCTGTGTATATGGTTCTATAGTCAAAAGTATGATACACTTTGGTATTGTTGATAGGTGAGTTGATAAGGTTGCTTTTTTTCTTGCAGATATAATAATGTATGAGAATCTTTGGTGTGAAGAAATCATGCTGCAATCTACATTAACCAGTCAGTTACTGAATCTGGGGAACTGCTCAGCTCTCAATCCAGAAGAATGTAAGATTATAGTGCATAAGTTTCCACAGAAAATCACAGTGAAATGACTATTCAGATTATTCTGTTCTGTTGGCAGTGCCTCATATACAGGATAAAATGGAAATGTGAGCAACTGAGAGGTACAGAACGCTAGGAAAATGACAGGAACACCCATGAACAAGATGTGGACATGATGACATCAGATAGGCACATGGAGTTTATGGTGAAGTTGGATAGTTACCATTCCAAACTCTAAACTACTGAACTCTCTGAGCAAGTGTGAGATGGCTGAGTTTTCATGAAGATTAAATTTTTACTAAAAATTGTACAGGCTTCTAGAGTAAGTAGGTCCAGTCAGGGACTGTAATTCATTGCAGGCTATAAAGTATGAGATCTTTAAAGATACCTGAGCCATGGAGGGGGTTAGAGACAATACAGTGGAAGTATCACTATGAACTTGCATTGTACTTAGTGCTTTCTTGGTGTCCATTATTGCCAGCTATTTAAGGCAGGTTTTGTGGTAAATGATCAAGAAGGCCTAGTCTTCTTACCAAGCTATGATACAAGATTTCTTTCCTATTTTGCATGTAATTTAAAATATTCTATGTAGCTTAACTTCGGATGTTATCAAGAGGAGGCGGAGGAAGTACAATTTAATTTTGGATCGAGTGTCATACATCTCAAGAATTTCTTAGCTTAATTATTGTAAAATGGCTTTGGGTTTGCCAGTGTCAGTATGTAACTGGTAAATTTTATACTTCTAATCTTAAAAAAACATAAGGGTGTCTCTTTAAACTTTTTTTTCCATGTAAGTTTATCCTATAGTGGATGGTGCTGTTCTCCATGGCTTGTTGGCATACATATCATCAGAATTTCCACACTTTGGAGACATGCCACGAAGACAAGTTCAGAGACTGGATAGTGTTCAGTATATTCAGCTAGACCAGCTCCAGCCAAATACACTGGTTCACTCAATTTTGAAAATTATCAACATTGCCATATTAACAGGTAAGTTCATACACTGGACTTCAACTTCCAAAACTTCAACAATAAGTAACACTTAAATAGTAATTTTGCAAGGCAATTCTGGTTATTTCCCATTGCATACACCATTGTTTGACATAGGAGTCACAAGTAAAACCCTTGTTATGATCCACCCATGGGGGCAGCGCAGTTAGAGAAGTGGAGTCAGGAAGGAAATAATGACTGTAGCCTGCTGCTGAAAGGAGGTTACTGCACACTAGCATTGATCAATAGCATACGTGTCTGCGGGAGAAGCATCCAGGCAGAGAGTACTGTTAACCAGTGTTCCTACTCATTGAGGCACTGGTATATTTTCCCTAAGGAATGAGCACTTGCCACAGACTGCACTTACTAATGTACTGACTTGTCAGTGAGACAGCTTCAGTATCTGCACAGCTCCAAATAGTGTAGTACCTGATCTTTAATAAGATGGAGGATTGAAGAGAGATTCGGGTATGAAGTATAGCGTTGGGAGATGGAATGACAGCAGGAATGTCTTACATGTGAGGACTGTGGGCTTGAAATCCTTTTCAGGGCAGATAGGTGTATATAGCAGGAGTGCTGAAAAGAGGGAGGTACTGCAGTTATAGTGGAGGAATGTAAGTTATGTTTTTTGATGGCTTTTGATTTTGAAAGGTACTTTCTTGCTGTAGACCACTGCTTGAGAAAGGGGACTGCTTTATGAAAATGTCATATGGCACAGTCAAACTCTACTAATTCAAAGCTCACCTGCCAATTACCTTCCCCATAAGCATCATATCATTAAAGGAAGATTTGGTTGGACTGCCTGTAAATGTTGTATTTTTCAGAACAAAATAACATTTATCATTTCAATCTAATGTTCTAAGATTTGCTTGCCTTTCTTTCTTTTTAATGGAACTGTTGCTCTTTTCTAATGTTTTATTTGGAACATCTCATTTCTTTCTAATTTTTCCTACCTAGAATAGATTTTTAAAGGCAAGCATTCTTTGTTTCTTAAATATGTGCAATATTTCTTTATAATTCTTACTAGCATGCCTTTTTGTACAAATTCTTTTTGATTTTCAACACTGGAGAATGCACAATGTGAAACTACTGAAATGTCTTACTGTGACACTCCTATTTCTTCCACATAGGCACAACAGTGAACTACCTCATTAATATAATTTATCTTGGAAATCTGAGTTTCCTGTATATTTTTATGGCAAAGACTTGTCTCCCCCAAAGAATCATGGTTAATAGTCCATGTAATTATTTTTTAAGATTATTCTTCTGTCACACACTGCTTTTCTTCTAATAGTGAATGCAGTTATTTCAGGATTCCTTTCACTGAAGGGGTTTTTCATGTTAAAATTGATAATTTGTTCCCTTTTCTTCATGCTGCTTCCAACATCCTCCCCAATTTCTCAAATGAACAAAAACAAATTGTCTTGGGGTATTCTCAGTATTTTGTGCAATGTCTTGAAATGTTTTTCACATGTTTTGGGCAGTTGAAGACCATTGCTTGTACCTGGAAAAGGAGTCTTCTCTTTTCCCTGTATAACTGTTCTGATTGTCTTTCCTTTACAGTATCACTGTTTCTCAGTGCTTGACTTCAAACTTTGCACATAAATTTGACCATATTGAACTATGGTCTTGTCATTAGTGAGAGTCAAATTTTTACCCACACTGTCAATATCATGTTTATAAATGGAGAATTTTTAATATAGAAGTCTTCATAAATTTATTCTTGTACATAGATTGCTTTCATTCTGTACTGAAGAAATTGGAGGTGCGTTCTTGTTTATAATTGTACTGGAAAACAGCATGATTTCATCTTAATATTGAGGCATGTGGGGTTTGTGTGTTTATGCTTTTTACTGTAGAAGTCATATAATTTCAAACTTTTTCAGAATCTGTGTATACCTATAGAGGTGGCAACCAAAGAAAAATTATTCTAACAGTAGAACAGAACAGAGATCAACACTATAGGATGGTGCTTTGGGGAGCAGGGGCTGCTTGGTGCCCTCAGCTTCAAAGGAAAAAAGGTAAACTCCTTGTACTTACCTGTAGCTGTCAAAGGACTTTTGTGATGCTATTAGTGTCTGTAAAATACTCAGCTGGTAAGATTTTTCCATTTAACCTTTATATATTCCCCTTGGAAGGACAGCATATTTGATACCAATTTTAGCATGCCTCCTCTGTTTAGAAGCAGTGCCATCAGCAACAGAATTTGAATGCGCTCACTTTAGAAGACTAAAAAGCATGAGTATTTAGAAACTTGAATCTAGGTGCAAGATGCGCTGGTGCCTAGTTACGTAACTATATTTTTTTTTAAGTTTGGTGTTAACTATGCTATGAGTTTTGCTGAGTCTTCCTTATTGTTGTTTGGTTTAGAATGAATTGCTGGGCTTTTATTCTACTTCTGACTTTTTCTCTGCTCTCTACCTTACAACAGTGTCAGGTTTTGTATCATAGTGGTCTTGCCATCAAGTCTAGCTGTAATGAACTAAAAGCATCTCTTGCAAGAATTACATAGCCTGTACTGTAGCAGTGATTACTACTGAATTCTGATTTATTCCTGGCTTTGTTCTTTTAAAATAAGTGAAGCTCAGTTTGTTAAATTGATAACTTAAGAGTTTGTATTTCTGATAAATTGATACACTTAGGAGGTAAATTCTGTATTATTATGTCTGCCTAAAAAGCCAGGTTTTGTATAGCACAAAAGAAATCCAGAAAGGTTAAACAACCTCATAGTGAATCTTTACCTATTAAATGTAGACACCCTGAATTCTGCCAGTTCCACTTCAGTTTATAAGTAATCTCCACTCCTAGAAAACCTTTAACTACAAGACCTACCTCTTAAACTACTTGAAGAAGATGGTCCAATTTAAGCATTAACCAACTGACTTTGCTATATAATACCCACCTGGCTCTGATTTTTGTGTATACTTCAGCATGAGCAGCTACATACTGTTCATTAGATACTTAAAAATACTAGCGAATTTAGTAAGCTAGAATATTACACTTCTCAAAATACAGAATTTTAAAAATTTTTATAGCTGAAAAAAGATACCAAACGTAATTTCTAAAATACAATAATATATCATTCTCTGATGCTTAAAGCAGAAAAGTATAAGATGTAGATCTCTGTAATATTGTTTGTATTTGATGTAAAGCTTGTGTCTTGTTCTCCAGCTAGTGTTCTGTCCATCTAGCAATTGGAATTTTAATGATTAAAGGATTATATGAAATTTAAGGTAACGGTGATTTCTCAACCATTTGATCCCAGTAATATAGCCAAAAAGATAAATTCACATGATACTAAAGTGTACATAACATAGCAGCTAGATAGTGTGAGTGGGTTACAGGAAGAGCATGATGTCCATCAGTGCCAGGAGTCATAGCACAGCTATGCTATGTGTTTACTGGTTGTACTAGCAGATTAGAAACCTCAGTCTTGTAGGAAGGTGTGGAGACTTGTAATGTTTAAACCCTCTGCATGCCTGAAGTGCATAAGACTGCACAGTACTAGAGCATCTAAAAATTGTTGCCAGTAAGTTAAGTTTATTTTTCCTCTCTTGCTAAGAATCAGTCCAAGCTTCCAGTATACCATCATCAGACATTCAATTAATACTTCGCAGTCATCTGGTTTAGATTACCAAAAATTTATTTCATTAAATAAAGGAAAATCAAGTGTAAAGTTGATTGCTTATAGTTTATTCATGTTTTGTGATCAATGTTCTAATTACCAGGGGAATGTTGAAGATCTGAGTAAGTTAAATTCAGGTATGAACCAAATATTGTACCCTAGTTACTGTCCTCTACTTCCATATATCCCTTCTTGCCGAGTGCCTGTGTTTCCTCCTGTTTAGTTTTTTCCCCTCAGTGTCGCTGCAGTGTTACAATCTGAATCTTGTGTTGGGCTGAAGCATGCTCGGTTCTGGGGAGCAGCAAGATCTTAGTCAGATGCAAAGTGCATTAAACTGGTCTGATGCTCAGGGAAGAAGGTTTTTTGAGTATTTTACTGTAAAACACTGTCTGACAGCAGATTTTTCAGGAGCTTTTAATTTTAGCAAGTTACCACCAAAAATCAGACTAATCCAAAGCTGAGAATACTGAAACATTAAATGCTTATACACGAGTGAATATACTTTAAAAAATAAAATCCTTTTTTCTAACCTTATTTCCAAAAATGATTATTTTGGCTGCAACTTTCAGCTTGAGCAAACACAGGGGAAAATATAACCGCCTAAATGGTTATCAGACTTGATTAGTAGGTAAATACTGGATTCTTATAACAAAGTGAAGGACAACAGAGGATTACTCTTCTGTAAACTCAATTTTTAGAAGTATTTTTCTGTATTACAGAGTCAATTTGAAGATGGAAAATAAGTATTTTAAAATCAGAATTATGGAGATAGAGGATTAAAAGCCAGGGACATGAAAGATGGAAGTTTATTAATAAAGACTTTTTTTCTTCTAGACATTGCCAACTTTTCCTTGTTAGAGCTGGCAAGACATTTCAGAACTAGTTTCTTTTTCAAAAAGTTATCTTGAAAGCCGAAATGAGTCCAATTAAAATGAAAGCATCACTCTCTCTGTTATGGGAGCACTCATGCAGCATTTATAGGGAAAGGAAAAACAGTACATGTCATCAGGCTTGAAATAAAGTTGCCAGAGCTGACCATATGTGAATGTCTTGCTGATTTTGTTTTTCAGTCTTGTAAGTGACCTTGGTCTTCTATGAATCAACCAATATATAGAAAGTAAGCTCTTCTAATTGCTTTTTTGTTCTGTAGATCACATATGGGACTTCAAATATCTTCTGGTCCAATGTAGTTCTGTGTCGGGTGACTTTGAACTGCACACAACTCCGTGGTCATCCTGTGAGTGCTTGTTTGATGATGACAAAAGGGCAATTGAATTTAAAGAAAAGTTTCAGAAAAGCAAAACATCCCTAATGCAGCTGACAAAGCTATCAGCACATTTGGAGGAGAAGTACTCAGGTAAAGTTCATACCACAAAATTCATAAATTCATAGCTCTGTATTGTCTGTTATGTGGTTCATAGCTAAGCAAAATGGATAGTCACATCAAGTGAAATTTCTAAGCTAGCACAGTTCTGGGAGTCTGAATTTATTCTGGAGGCTGCTGCTCAGTACCCAGCCAAACTGAACGCGGCCTTCGTGCAGTGAGCCCAGAGGTGAGGTAGGTGTGGGATGTGGTACAGTACAAAGACAGTTTTGGAACACGGAGAGAAATGCTGCCTTTTGTCTGCACCAACCAGTCCAGTAATGATGTCATTAATCACTGAAAGCTTGTTGAATAGTATTTCTCCAAAACTGGAATTCTCTAAAGCAAGAGTAAAATAGCAACTGCTATTAAAAACTTCTTACAAAAGAACAAAGAATACGTTTTATACAGTCAGCCCCTCCCAGATAAAACTAGAAGATTGCTAAGGTTGGTGTTAAACATTAAGAAGTGACTAAATAAAGTTGGTATTGCAGCATTTATCTTCAGTTTATGTATAAATAGTGGAAAGCTAAGTTGTTAAAGCTATCCTCTGCGCTGTCTCTGAATTAATGTGAAAGAAAAGCAACTGGAAATTTGCACAATTCTAATAACTTGATCTTATTCAGGCTTTTCTATAGTGGCATCTACCACAACAGTACCTGAAAATGTAGTACTCCTACACATTTTAAAATAATATAACCACAACGATTTTTCACCGCATAAATCCTCTCTAAAAATATGAACCTGTGCTACTAAAAAAAAAATTCAGGAAGGTTTTATTGATAATGATTTTGGCTTTGAATCAGCTGTAACCCTTGCTTTGGCTTTCAGTTATTGTAGTGGGTCTGGCTGAGCTGGTTTTCCCCATAGCAGCCCTCATGGTGCAGTGTTTTGTGCTGGGAGCTGGAAGGGTGTTGATAACACACCCGTGTTGTGACTGCTCCTGAGCAGTGCTCGCACAGCACCAAGGTTCTTCCCAACATTCCCCCACAGTGGGATGGGGTGCGCAAGATCTAGGGAGGAGACACAACCAGAAAAGCTGACCCAAACAGAACAAAGGGATATTCCATACCATATGACATCTACTCAACAGTAAAGCTAGGAGAAAGGAGGAGGGGGGGCCATTACTTTGTTCTCCAGAGCAACCGCTACATGTCTTGGAGCCCTGCTTCCCAGAAAGGGAGCAGACATCACCTGCTGATGGGAAGTAGAGAATAAATCCTTGTTTTTCTTCACTTCCACACATGGATTTGCTTAGCTTTTGCTCTGTTATTAAACTGCTTTTGTTTTACCCACAAGGAGTTTTTTTTCTGTCTTATTTTCCTTCCCCTTTTGCTCTGAGAAAGTGGTGGGTGGGGGGGTGGTGATAAAGTGACTTGGTGGGCTCCTGGTGCTCAGCCAAAGTTAACCCACCACAGTTATAAATAAAACTGAATGCAGATTTGATTGACATTTTTGAGTTTTTTTTTTTTTGTAGGAGTTATTCAAGTGAAAGCCCATATCTTGGAACTGAAGTTTACCATTTCAACTGGTCAGTGCAAGCAACTGATCTTCCGTGCTGACACTTCAATGGAGTGTATTTTGGCTTCTCTGCCTATGATTACATATTCAGGTTGTGCTAAATGTGGTTTGGAACTACAGGTGGATGAGAATATGATTTACAAGCAATGTGTTAGATGTTTGCCTTACAACAAAGTGAAAACATTCTACAGGTAAACAAAATAAAACTAAAATAAGGTGTGCTTTTAGGGAAGTAAACTACAACTTTCTCCATTTTTAGTTTTCCCATATATAAAATTTTGTATTTAAGGTGTAGTTAGCAATTCCTTTTTTTCTAATAAAATTTAAAGGAGCTGTGCTTGAATTGCTGTATTATATTGCTATTATTTATGGATGATATTCTTTGTTTAAATATTTTTAATTTTTTGAATGCTACATCATACAGTAAGAAGGTTTACCTAGTTCTTTGTCACTAAGCTGAGAAGAAGCTTGAGGACCAAAAGAAAACTTTGAGCATCTTGTTTTAGCCTAGGCTTGAAACTGTGTGAATGCACAACTGTATTTTAAAACTGATTAATCAACTTCAGCCTTGCAGAAATAATAACAAATGTTTTCAATAAACATTCTCATAGAAAGCAGAGATACTAAGTTATCAGCAGATGGCACTGTGAGATAAGATGTATATGCACATTTACTTAGAAAAAAAATAAGTGGATCCAGTTGATGTAGGAATAACATTATGAACTAATTGTTCAATTCCTAAATTTATCTTGGGCTTTAGAAATGTAAGTATCATAGCAACTTGAAAGACACATAGGTAGACAAGGTCAGTTGAGACAATCATAGACATGGTAGAATTCTATAATATGTACAGTTTCTACCAAAATTCTTTCTAAAATTATTCCTAAACTATTTCACAGTGAGTTTAATGAATCATTGCATACTCAATTGTTTCTCACTTGGCTTTGATTTAAATAGTAGAATCCCATTTGTCTAACAAGGTGGTGACTTAATCTTTTTTTCTCTATGCAAAATAGTCTTACATCTTGAAGATTATATGCAATTTATTTTCCTATGAGGGAGGATTAAGTGTAAAGTTTGTTTTTTCTTAACTGAAAAGGTTCCCGTACTCTTCCATAAAATTATGGCCTCTCATGTGGTCCTGAATGACCTCAGTTTACTCTCTTGCACAAAAGAGGTAAAAAAAGGTAAAATATCTCCAATGTTTGTATTTTCAGCATGTGATTACATCTTGATGTGGATCTTTAATGCACAACTTTTTTCAAAGAAAAGCCTTCATTTTTGCACTGAAATTTTGCTCTAATTAGTAGAAGTGCATCTCCTTGGTAGTATTTCCAAATTCTGTATTGTAGGATGATTTCATACATTTATACCTTAACAGGAGGAAACACCTGGCTCTTCCTAAAGAAATATCTTGTTAAAATGAAATTAACTTACTAAATATGGTGTTCTAACTTGGTATGTCAATGGTTAGTGTTATCCATAGTCTTATAAACAAGACTAGCTAGTAGAAAACTTTTTCTGTAGTTTGTGTATTCATGTCCCCTTATGTCAGATTGGTTTTAATCCCTCAATGTAAGGAGGTAGTAAATTTAGTATGCTCTATTTTGAGCAATGCAATAGTTACCAGCATCTCCTTGGGACTAAAATCTGCATGTTGTTTTCTACTTAGTGTGAGTAAATGTAATAATACTAAAGACTGCAGACTTCTTAAAACATAGGTTTAGTCTGTAGTTTGATTTGCCACTTTGATCCAGGGCATGTAGTAACTTGTTCACCTAACAGATTATTTTTTTATTTTAAGAGTGTGAATATAAGCTATGAAATAGGCACTATAATAGGAAAAGAGATATTATGACAGGATCTTGGTATTTAAGAGACTTACATGGCCTTAATCTTGGATTTCAGTACTGTAGGTCAGTGAAGTCATCCCCTATAATCTTTTTATTTTGAAATGTAGGAGCCCAGTTTTGTTAATTTGCTGTGACTAATGAAGCTCGTATTTTCCTTCAGATAGTGAAGGCACAAATTTTTAGATGATTTGTATATGATTAGAAGGCTTTCTTTTTTTGTAAGTTAAATACCCAGAACACTAACAGTAGCAGTAATAATGAGGCAGAAGATCCTAGAGACCTATACTACACATAAGTTATGTCAGAAAATGCATGTAAATATTTCCATAGTCTATTTGAGCTAGGGCAATATGAATATAAAGCTACAAGAAATCATGAAAACTAAGACAAAAAATACTTTTTTTTGATTTCAGAGCTTATCTCCTAGATATCAGATATCACAGATAGTCCCTGTTTTCTTCTATCTGTTTTTGCCCAAACTTTCAGTTTCCTAGCGTCTTTTCCCTGGAATTTGGTATGACGGTAGCATTCCCTTAAGATAATTAATTTTTCAGTCTATACCAGTAAGTGCTTGCATTTTTAAAAGGTGAACATCTTAACAGTAGCAGCAATGAGATAGGAGATTCCTAGGTGCTTAGGCTTGGTGGGAATTGAACTCTTCTGTACTAGAGGAAAAGCCCGTTTCACTGGGATGCTTCACTGGCTTTGTACACAGGTACTAAAGACTCTTTACTCAGTAGCTTCTAAAGAATATTTTTGTACAGCTATGCCTTAAGTGAAATTTAGTTATATCCTTTTACCATGTTTTAAACTGACAATATTAAAACCAGTGGTATTTAAGGAACAAAGTTAATCATAAAATTCTATGGTGCTACTGAAGGAAAATTAACTTGAAATAATCCCACAGATAATCAGACATGAAGTTTTCTTACCTCTTTTGATCACTTCACTGAAGATTATGAAATTTAGCTGTAGCTTTTAGATTAACAGATGGCAAGTCAAATGATTTGCCTACTGGGAACGTGGCATACTTGCAGTCACTTGCCTTTGTGCCTCACAGGCATTCAAATTAGTGCTGTTAGGTGTGTTCTGCATCATGCTAACTAAATTTATTAATAAAACACTTTAGTTGCCCATATACTGCAGTACTGGCTGACTGCCCTATTTGACAGTGCAGCTCTGCTTGTCTCTTGAAGTGACTACCCTTATTTCATTGTTGCCATCCCTGCAGTGGGTGCATTTTGTCCAGTTAGGAGCATCTCCCATTGAAAAGTTCTGCACTGAAGATGACTGTTTCAATGTTGTTATAACTAAAATTTACATTATTGTGATATGTCCTGATGTTTGCTATTTTAGGTTTCTTCTGTGGGATGGTCAGGATAAGTGCATTTCATCCTGCTTTGATCAGAGCAGTACAGATTTTCTCATAAGTGTGAGAATTGTGGTGGTGCAGATGTTGCAGGTTAAATTGTAAATAGTCTGAGGGCAGTGAGAGAGCACAAGTTGGGTAGTAGCTGTATAAATGACAGGCTTAGTAAAGTCACTCAAAAGCTTGAAAGCAAGCAAAAACTACCTGTTGAACATCGCTATAGAAGGCTGCTGAGGTATCTCACAGAAGCATAGGGAAAAAAACAACAGCAAGGATTGTTTTGAGCTGAACAATAGAAGGTATGGCATCAATAATGACAGGGAAGAAAGAAGACAAATACTTGAAATATTGAAATACTTAAAGACAAATACTAAAAGAATAATTTCTCACCAGTTGCTTGTCATCCAATATCACTTCTGGCTTGTGTGAAACAGCAAAATTTGGAAGGACCAGTCTGTCAGACGGCAGTACCTTACCAGATTCATTTCAGACCTAATAGGAATACTATTGACCATATACTATGTAGAAAATGGTTTCCAGGAAGACTGGAGTGGCTATGAAGTGGTGTATTAAGACAGACAATATTAGGTGAAGTTGATAGGGATGATATAAATCCAAGTGATACACCAAAGCTTGCCTCCCTACTTTGTATTTCAAGTAGTTATGTTGCCCTTGTATTTTTGTAGGTGCATATGCTTACATATCATGTTTATACTTTAAATGTACAAAGTTCAAAGCCATAAATGACATAACACTGATTTTATAACAGTGCAGTTCTCATTACTTTCCAGAAAAAGACAACTGCTAAAGCATTGTTTTCTGCACTTGTCTGAAAGTAGGGCTTGACGACTTTAGAAGCTATTTTAATGTTGAGTTGTAAATTCAGTATGTATCAAACTCATTCCATCTCTACAGATTTGACAAATGAGCGCATAAAAATTTTCTAGTTTTTTTGTTCTTGGTGTTTTGTTGGAGAGTAATATGACATTGTATTTTACTCAAAAATTTTGCTTCAAGCATAAAACTATAGCAGCTAACTTATAAGAGTCTTGTTTTCTGATCTAGACCTGCCTTGATGACAGTAGAAGATGGAGGATATGAGATTTCTGTTCATGTAGTATCTGAGTTGATGGAAAATATCTTCCTCAACATTCCTGCTGACTGGCTCAACAGATTAGTAGGTACTGTCTCATTAATTACTTGTGATAGAAACAGGCAACAAAGTTCACAAAAGAAGTAAAACTTTTCATTATTGACAATTTAGAATTGGGATGAGATTGTTCTGGAAATATGGTGATTGCTCATATTGTATGAGACCTAAAAAACCAACCTCAGAAGGCACACTTCAGTGTTCTCACAGCCTCACAAGAGTTGAGATGCTATGAATATTTGTTATATAGCTAAGTGTTCAGTAACTAAATGTATTCCTTTATGTGCAAAACAGAATCTCTTAACAGTTTTTAGAAAGAGTTGACATGTTTTTATGATGCAACTGAGCAGTCTTTCAGACACACTTCCCATGATGCATCTTGTTTGACTTCGTGATATGTGTTTTACATGATTCACAGGTGTTAATGAGAAACAGTCTTAGGGCATTGTTTGCTATAAAAAAAAATATTAAACAAAAGCTAGTTTTCTACTCAGATATTGAGCTACACTTCTGGTAATTCAGTATATCTTTCATGGAGGTGGAATTTGAATATCACGTGTTTATTGTGAAAATAAAGAATAAATTGGTTTGTTCTGTCTTCTGCAGTGCCCTCTTCAGATATAACGTACGGCACAATAGTAGCGGATCTGTGTCATTTGCTGCTAGCAGATACAGAGGCATCCTATTTGTTGGAAATCAGAAGCCATTTTGTGCTAGATGAAAACAGTTATCCACTGCAAAAGGATTTCCATCTGCTAAGTTTTCATCCTGAACTGTGAAGCATTGGCTTCTGCAGTAACTGAATAAGAGTCCATGGGAACACACAGATGGCAAACAGAAGAAAAATGAATTAGCTTAAGGAAGCAAATCTCTTTAAAAAGACAAGAACAGATTTTTTTGGTTTTAACTTATTAAAACAAAAAGGAGTGGTATGTGATATCTGTTAATAGTATATACTGCTGCTGTAATAATGATAAATTGTCATAAAATATATTTTTATACATATATTTTTATATTAATAAATTCTTACTGTGTGTCTGTTTTCCTTTTCTCCCCAGAATTATTCCTGAGTATTGAGAGAGAGTTTTTCTCAGATATGGCATGTTAGAGAAAGATAGCCACAGTTCAGGAATATTCTTTTAGTTGTAAGATTGTTTGTCTTGTCCTGTACATGATCTGTAACTTGGTTATGTCTCTGCTTGTTTTGCTATGGTGGTCTCTTTCCTTCTTTTAACAGCAGAACTTCTACCCTCAGTAATTTTGCTGCCATTTTCTCTTGTAAAACAGAACTGTCTCACTGAATCTAATTTTGTGTATCTAGAAGTTGTACCAATTTAATTAAGTGGTTTTAAACAGTTTAAACTGATGCATTCTTTCATGGACCCTTTAAATGATTTAATTGTTGTAGTATTTATTGTTGTAGTATTTAACCAGCATAAGCTAGCAAATAAACTTAATCACCCTAAGCCAATTTAATCAGTTTAACACTGGTCTGTAAAATTTTCTCCAAACTTGATTAGATTTAAAAATGAATGTAATTCTTTCTAATGTCTTAGTGTATTCTGACAGTGTTTTTATCAATAAAAGACTAAATGATGGCTGCACCTGACTTCATAAGGTAATAATCTTGTAACTATTACTCTGTGAAAGCCATTAAATACATAGATCAGTATTTTTCTCTGATATAAATATCTTTGATATAAATTGTGCCCCTGGCAGAGGCTGGTAGAAGCTGTAGGTGTGAATCATATTTGCTAGCTAGATCCTTGCAGATCCTTACCTGCACTCATCTCGTCTAGGAAATCAGTTCCCACATACACTTTCTGCTGTCCTGCTGTGGTTTAGACCCTGCTGGCAAACACAGACCTGTTCTCAAAACTGACATTGATAAATCAAGCTGTCAAATGTATTATAAAGCAAGTCATATGACTGTTGAACAACTTTCTTTTGCTGTTTTGTGGAAGTGGCAACTTACAATTGAATAACCATGTTTCTTGGTGCTAGCTTGATTCTGTTGTATTTGGAACTGGGTTTTTAATGATGTTGGTTGAAGCTGTGTAAACTGTTTTGTGTACCAATAAAGGGGATCAGTCTGGCAGCAAGGGAGAATCTTAAGCATTATTGGATGACTTTAAAAGAATTAATTCTCAACTGAGGTTTCACAAGGTAATTTATTTCTCTATTGACTTATGCACTGATCAGTCTGGTCAGGTTCTATTGATCAAACATGTTTGTGCAGCTCTACTTCTCACTAGCAAGCTTAGTCTTCTGGTTTCAGCCTTAGCCATCCTCTGATAAACTAGTTCCACGGTATTTTTGTCTGTCTATGAAACAACCTCTGACAGTTTTGTCAGTAAGCATAGAAATTATAATCTTATGTCAGCAAAATCAAATTCCTCCTGTGCCAAGATACCTGAGACTAGTATAAGAAAGAGCATGGTTACACCACAAACTGTGCTCAACGTTAGCACTACTGGTGTGCAAGTCAGGTGCAAAGAGCAGGACAAAAATCTCCAGAAGAAACCAGGTAGCCCCTTCACAAAGGAAAGGCTACACAGTCTCTGTAGAGGAATGATAATTTCCACAGTGTTGAGCCTGAGGCAAGGGAGGAACCAGTCACGGAAGAGATTAATTGTAGTGTCTCTTTCTGATGATCAAGACAGAAAACTTACTTTTGCTACTGTCAATAAAATGTGTTAAAGATAATATGGAAAAATCACAGCTTTATAAAAGGACAATTCAAGAGATGTGCTATGATTTGAATTTCACCTCACTGTAAATACACTTTTATACATTATTCTACCTGTGCTTTACTCAGTGTCTGGTTCTCAACTATGAATGTCTTAACACCAGGGAAAATTATGTTGAAAGGAAGATCAATTTCAGTGTTTGGTTTTAAGTGAGGTATTAGCACCAAGGTTAAATTTACTGTCATTCAACAGTTTCTTTGGTTCCTTTCTTCACTTACATAATTCTGCGTAAAATTTCTAGGTCCTGCTGCCTTGTCTTTACTACACGCTTTTCTCCCTGCCTTTCAAACAGGAAGCTGTTTCTGTGCATCCATCCAGTGCAGAGATTTCTTCTAAAGGAGCTTTCTGATCCTTTATCACCTGTAATGCATCTTGCTCCCTTTCAGTTTCATCAAGCTGCTGCTTTTAGAATGTACTATTATATTAGGAGCAAGCAATTATCAAATAAATCCATCTGGTCTCTCATTTCCTCACTTAGAGAAAGGATGGAGTAGTGCAGATGGCAGTGACCATTTGGCTTCCTAAGAGACTAGAATTGGTATAATTTTAATTGGGAGAGAAGGTAAGGTAGAGAGTGATCCACAAGGAATATAATACTCTGAGTGGCAGTAGTGTTGCTTCTCCAAGATCCTGTTTTCTAGAACAAGAATGTAGCCTTTATGTCAGTTCAAAAATGGTGGCAAATTGCTGCTCGCTGTCATTTGATGGGGTTGTACTTATCATTAAGCTATGTGCTAGATTTGTTGCAGCGATTTAGAGATTCCTGTATCTGTCAATAGTAATCGGAAGTATTGAGGAAGATGTGATGTTCTGTATGAACTTGTATCTCTTTTATGGATGGGGGTTTTCTGTGTTATGTATCTTGGCAACCATTTTTAGAGGAAAAGCAGCACTGTGAGGCACTGAGAGGTCTTGTAATAATTTCTCCTTCTTCATCTCAGTATAAGTCTCAAGCACAAGACCAGATGGATGATCCTTGAAAGGCGATAGGTAAAAATATCTATATATATTTAATGTGACAATTGATAACACTATTATAACTCCTTATTTAATAGTATTTCTCATTTTACTGCAATAACTCTTGTTCAGGAAGAGTCAAAAAGGACCCTTCTGATTTGTTTCACTTGGATGATGTTGGACAAAGTCAAATACATTGGTAAGTGCATTTAAATGTTTTGTTACGATTTTAGCTGAAATTATTGAATACAAACTGGAAGTATGTGTACTTTAATGCAAAAGAAATGCAAATAAAAGAGACCGCATTAGTACAAGGCATTGTTTTAGCACTCGGACCATTCTGTACATCAAGTCAGACCAGTGACTTCCTACAGCAGAGGTATTTATGTTAATAAACACTGTACATCAACATGCATCTTCCTGCACAAGCTAGTACACCTAACTGTCTGAAACATCCTCAACAGTTTACTTTTAAGATCTTTATTGGTATGATT
Source organism: Coracias cyanogaster (assembly GCA_033124195.1). Classification (NCBI taxonomy): domain Eukaryota; kingdom Metazoa; phylum Chordata; class Aves; order Coraciiformes; family Coraciidae; genus Coracias; species Coracias cyanogaster. Next base: position 14,120 of record JAVSBS010017312.1, on the reverse strand, counting down.
TAAATCATAGAGGGACATAATGTATTTTGTAAAATTACTTTATCATGCTAATACAGTTATCATAGTTTATATATAGTTTTCCTTCACAGATAGAACGTGTTGCCTATTAGATTAGTTTTCAGTAGTTTTGTAAGAGTAAAATGTTAAGAGCAGTTTTGGGGGTTGGGGGTGCTGGCATTACTCATTTAACAGCATTATAATGAGGGTTGAACATTTCATAAAATCAAATTAAGTGCAATGAGCCTAGGTTTATCTTCTATCCTGTGGTGCAGTTACCAAGATGTACTGAGAGTACCAGGTAACATTTCAAATGGGGGATCAGGTAAAGTGAGACCTGCTATCTTAAGTTTCTCTCGGATACATTCTCTTTCATAACATTTCCTTTAGACAGTAACAATATTATCATTCTGGAAAGTGCTCTCATCTCCCCAGCACAGCCTCTTTTTTTTTTTTTTTTAAATTGAATTAATTTTGTATCCTGTTTGAAAGGAAGCTGGCTTTATTTCAGTTGCAGACGTTATGGTCCTCTTGGAATATAATTGTACAAGATACTTTGCTGCAATAGTCTGTGTGTCTGGTTTATGACTGTACAGCATGAAAGGTACAGAGTTCAGGTCCCCAGCGATCAGTCAAGAAGAGGAGGGTGTCCTATTTATTTTGTTTTGATTCAAAATAACTGCTCTGAATTATTTTACAGAATAGCAATTTACTTAACAAGGAAAAATCTACCACTAAAACAGACACACGTCCTGGTGGCTTAAGCTAGTTGGATTTTCAATGTAAGAATGGTCATACTAGGTCAAACCCAAGGTTCTTGTAATCAGTGCTCTGTCTCCTGCAGCGATGTGTTTAGGGACAAATATATAAGGACAGGACAGGTCCCTTATGTTACTTTCTCAGAGTACTCCTGCAAGCCTCCAGTCATTTGTGTCTTCAGGACTTCTTTTGTGCTTCTTCCTTAGTATTTTACTGAAAACATCTGAGCTACCACAGGAAATACACTGTGCTGAGTGACGTAATAGGTGCTTCTGGGTTTTTGATGAATAAACACTCAGTGCTTTCCACCATTCATATTCAAAAGAGGTTTTAAATAGAACGCTGCTATTTCAAATAAACTGTAAATTTAGGAGTCAGTCAACATCTTTTGGGCTTTCTCTATTTTGGCATGCTTACCGGGCTTCCATCCCTTTTGAAGGTGAAGCTACTCTGTCCATGGTGATGCAGTGCAGTGGACAGTTAGGCCTGGCATCATCATTGACAATTCTTAGGTCATTTTGGGCTCTATTGATATGATGGATGATCACTTGTGCCCAGAACTCATGACAAAAAGTTGGAATTTAGTAGCCAAAATACGTAATACTGGGAGATCGTGTTTGTCTTCCTGTTTTGTTTACTCTGTTGCATATTAATTAAATTGGAAATATATTTTGAGGAGCGGAAAGAGAGAGTTCCAGCCTGCCAGGGACCAAGTCTTCTCTTTGCGCTTGGGCAAATAAAGAATTCCCTTTTCTTATTCTTGTCCACTTAGGAGTGTAAAATGGTCAAAAATTTTATATCCTTTATCAGTCCTTTATGAAAAGTAGTGGGAGCTTTTCCATTGAAAGGTCGGATTTTTTACACATGCTGTTTACATGCTGTGGCAGAGAGCATGCCATCGTTTAACCAACTCCTTGGGCTTGCTGATCATTTCATTCCAGTGTTCTAGTTCTTTGCCGCGAGTGTACATAAAAGGTCCAACTACTACACGTCCTAGCAGATGTGTTTCTGGGGAAAAAAATAAAGCAGTTAGTGACTAACACCTGTAAGTGCTTCTCTGAAATCTTTACCTAAATTAAAATATTAACTTGTATTTCTCTAAGTAAAGCATGTTCTGTTATTTTAAAACCAATATTTTCATCAAGGACTTAATTCTAGATTTCAAGTTCTGTCCTTTGTACGTGCTAAAGTTCAGCACTGCAAGGTACTGTAGTAAGTGGGTATTCAGTCAATTCAGGCCTACCCTATTGCCTGCACTCGAAACTCGAATCAGCTTAAGGCACACAGATCTCTATCTGCCCAGCCTCTCTATCTCAAGTGTGCTGTGAAAGTGTGCCCCAGTTTTGGGCATCCGCAACCTCAGTAGGATTCATGTGGTGCCCTAGCTTGGGAAAGAACAGATTTAGTTACTGACACAGGTAGGAGTTGCAGTATGTGGGTTGCCACTGACCACACTCTGCCAATTAACAAGTTGTTCTTCATGCCTGAACTTTTTAGCTGTTGATGGGAAAATAATTTGAACCTGCCTTACATAAACTTCAGAATATGTGTAAAGTGTTTGGCTGTCTGCAAGTGAAAATGAGAGACTTGAGTACTGATCCTAGTTCTTGTCAATCCTCATAGCCAAAGGACCTGCTCAAAAAATCTAACCTAAAGGAACTTTTTTAGGAGTATATGAATCTAAATGAGGGTACATTGACGTTTCATTATTGAGATTGTATTTGCACTGTGGGGAAGATGTTTTTCTTGTGAGCAGTAGAAATATTGAATTCTGATTTGCTTCTCTAAGCAGAACTCCTTAATGGATTCTCTAATAATTAGTAAGAGGTGACCTCAATCATCAAGTTTTCTGCCAGGAAATGGGGATGTTTGTGATTTCTTTCTTCTTTCTCACTGCATGAACTGCTGTGATAATTTAAATTCCTATTCCTCTTTCAAATGTAGTTAGGAACAGTGAATGACTTCAAAATTTTGGAGTTTGGGGATTATACACACATGTTCACAGAACGTAATTGCATAAGCTTGGTTTCTTAGGATATCAGAATGAAACAAAAGTACAGCACCTTGTACTGACTGTGACTAGCCCAGTTATTTTTTTCATGTCTTCCATAAAACTTATCTTTAGTCTCTGAAAGAGACATACACTTACTGCAAGTAAGTTGTTCTTCTTTTTAAAGAAACAGCCTGTGAAATACTCCAAATGTGAAAAGGTATTAGTTCTTCCCATGTTTAAATATCTCAGCAATAGAGATTTATTATATGTTTACTGTAATAATTTATATAGCTTACTTTCTCCCTTGACACTCTGAAGCACAGCTAGACTCAGGCTTGCTGTATCCAGCTCTGTCTGATCTGCCTTGAAACTGAAGGTTTCGTTGTACACTGGATTGTGAGATCCCAGAACAGCTGCTGTCTTCTTACTTTTGATTAATTTATTATGGTTCATTAGTGAGACTTTGACATACACACCTTGGAGAAAAAGAAATTTATAAGAAAATGCATCAGAAGCAGTTGGCTTAAGGAGTTTCTTGCTTTCAGAAGTCAATATTAAGTATAAAATTCGGTCATGAACAATTCAGGAAATGGCATATGGCAACACTTAACATTAAGTGGGGAGTAACACAAAGTACATGGGGTGCAGGTTTGCAGTGCATTTTCCAATTCAAAAGCTGCTAAAAGGAGCAGTCACATTCTTACCCTGCATCCTTGATCTGATATTCCTGTACCTTCCCTTCATCTGATGGAGACTTTTTTTGAAAACTTGGTTTGTTGGGTCATGAGTTAATTTCAGATATTTGATCACATGATTGTTTGGTCCAACACAAGGGAGATTGTGAGGGAGGAGCCATGTCATAGAGCTGCAGCCTGTGCTCGGATTGGATACATTTCAGGGGAACAGATTCTACAACTCAAAGAAGAACCCTTAAACAAAAGGTTTTACTAATTTTTTTCTAGACCTGTGGTAAGGGATTCTGTAGAAAATTTGAGGAAAAGATCAATGATATCTGCTTTTCTAGAAAAGATTATAAAAATTGAGTATCAATGATATCTGCTTTTCTAGAAAAGATTATAAAAATTGAGTGTGAGGGGGAAAGAACAACAACAAAAAACTGCTTTTCTTTCTGAAGAGGACCTGCATTGCATTGTGGTCTTACTCATTAGATCTTTGACAGTGGGATCCAAAGCAACTTGAAATTTTCCATTCTTCCCTGCCCTTCTACAAAATTTAGTGACAAGCATGTAGAAATTTCATTGTAATTGATGGCTGGATCCAGTAGGCTTTCATTACTGGATTTCATTACTGTTTCAGAGGGGGCAGGATTACCAGAACAGACATTTTTATGACAGAGCTGCTACCTGAGTGCTAGGTACGGAAAGAGTTACTGTGAAAACTATTTGCACAAAGTCTGAGTTTTCATTACTTTCTTATTACTTCTTAATACATTTAATTCAATAATTTCAAGAACAAAACCTGTGTTTGAATCTGTAGTGATTGTTTTGTTTCAAAGCCCTTAAAAAAAAAATCACTACAGATTCAAATGCAGGTTTGGTTCTTCCATCCATTTTTGCTTTGAGTGTTTAGATTTTAAACAGTATTTTGAAGTAATCTCTACACTCAACATCTCTGAGGCCAAAGACACATAAGCATCATGTACGAGGAAACACCCACTGCAGTAAGGGAGAAAAATGGTGACTCCTTGCCATGATCCTTCGAACAATAGCCAGGCTGTCCTAAAATAGGAAATTTTTCCCAATTCAGTTCTCCCTAGGACAGCTGTTCAGTGTAAGCAGTTGTCCTGAAGCTGTTACCTCTGGGCTTTAGCCTTGAGGCAGCTCTGGTCATGTCAATATCCCCTGAAATGCTCCCTCCTCTGGCCTGGAGTGCAGTAAAGGGATGTTGCTCACTGTATTAAAGCAGCAGAAAAAAAATTGCTACTGATGACATGAGGCAAACCATTTATTGTGAAACAAAATGAAAACATAGCAGAACTGAGCTATCAAAATCTCATTACCCCAGTAACAAAGTATGGCTTCTTTCCACTCAAATCACATGGATGTTTATTTGTTCTTTTCAGAGTCACTCAGTACAAGCCTGGGTGGACAGATGAGGAAGGAGCAAATTAAAACAGGAATTCTGGAGCTGATAGCAGGGAGGAAATCGCACTTACTGACAGTATGGCTCTCCTCCTGGAGCTTTAATCCCCTTGCCCTCAGAACCACTACAGTGAGCCGGCCCAGGTAGTCATTGTAGCTGAGGGAGAACTGGATATCGCCATACTCCGAAGGAGGCTTTGGATGCAGAAGAATGTTTGTCAAATATATCTGAAAAACTTTCTTCATATGGACAAATTGGGGGAGGGGGTGATAGTTCTTCCACACTAAAGCATGTGAGTGAATTGTAATGGCTTTATTTATGCTGTTGTGACATCTAATCAAACCAATTAATCAGCCTTCCAGAACATTTGAATTACTATCTCTTTCTGGTGATGCGTATTTCCTTGCTGCTTCTGCTTTTTTTTTCCTGCTCTCAATAGTTCAAAACAGAAGCAAATAACAAAAGATGCTTTCTTATGTCTCCAAGCAGTTGGATAATCCCTATACCAGAGCTATGGATCTGTGGGTTGGTAAGATGGGAGTCTTGATTTCAAATGTTTATCTGATACTTTTTTGGTGTATTTGATACAACGTACTTCAGCGGTACCCCTCCACCATTTGTAAGATGACAGACATTCCATAATGCCAAGAAGCCTGGTATCACATACCTCCAAGTTTTCTTTCTCCAGATCTCTCCATATGACGAGTTTGTTGTCATCAGTTAATGTTTCATTTTTCAGTGGGAAGATAACTTGGCCTAGGAGATGATGTTTCTTCTGTTTATCTACGTGATAAACTAAAAACTTCAGAGTCCTTTGGAGCAACATTTTACTGGAAACCTGTAGAGGAAAAGGAAGAATATATTAATAATTGTAAAACATCTCACATTTTTCTACTCTAGCACAACTTCAAAGGAATAATTTTTTCAAAGTATGTTAAAGGTAGGTAGAGATTTCCTTTGATTATTTGAAGTCCACTTTCTTTATTTATCTAAAGTTTTAGCTATGCAGAAGTCTAAAGATCCAAGCTAAAACAGAATGAGTTCATGTGAAGCTAGCTGGCTGGTTTTCATCTCATACAGATCTAGTGTTATGTGATGGATTCACTTTTAGACACAAATGTTTGGAAATCTGTAACCATTCATTTTTCAGTTGTCTAAAACAAGAACTTCTTTGGTTTTAAAGCTTTTGTCTTGTGACACCTGCTGAAAGCCTCTTGGCATAGGGAGCCAAGCTCCTAGCTTTACAGCACTACACAAATAGCATACCAGGCATCTCAGAAGTTCTCGTTTCTAAAGAACAGCAAAGAAACTAAAAGCTATGAAAGCATTAGTTCAGTTTTTGTTGCTTCTGGGCTGAACTGCTCAGCCATAGTACAAACTGGAGTTTTCATCATTCCCATGGCAAGTTCTGGAACCCTCAGCTTTAGCACAGACCACAAGTAAGATCACTTCTGGAGCCACAGGCTTCAGTAACCCAAGATCAACAGAAGCCCCAGTAAGAAATCCTGTCTCCAGTGGAAATGACTTGTATTGTGGTAGAAATTAATTATTAATTAATTAATTTTCACAAAACATGTACTGCAGTCTGGCAAGGCAATATTTGCAAATGAAAATCTGCTTCATCAAACAGAAAAGTACCTGAAAAACAAAGTTTTCATCAAACTGTGGGTTAAGGGTTTTGCGTTTTGTTTTGGACTGTAAGTAGCTTCTTTCATCAGGCAGCAAGTAGATTTTCACAAACGGACTACAGGAATCAGCAGGAGGCTTCAGCTTTCTGACTTTGATCAAGGAGACAAGGAGTCTTTCTGACTCTTGTTCATATTCTATGGAGAACCAGAGGCGGCCAATGTTGCCTTCAGGAAAATCCGTCTCGCTTTTGTCTTCAGGAAACTTGTACAGCTCTGGGTTAATGGTCCCTACAATGTAAGCTCCAGCTTCATGAAATAAAAAACAAGCACCCTCAGATTAGTCTCAAGACCATAGCAGGCATTTTTATAACGAATGCTGTATTAGGGGAAATCACATTCATGTCTTTAACAAGCTTGCATAAACTAGGTACTTTCATTCCTTTTTCCCTCAAATGTGGAAGAGTTGTTGTAGGCTGCACCACTTTTCATTTCTTTCTCTTATTCCTGTGACTGTACCTTGATAATTTTAGGCATCATTGTTGCAATCTGCAACTGGTCACTCTGCTGTTTCTGGAGATAGCAATCAGACGTGTCCTGAGTTGCACTCATGTTGTGCCTTTACAAAACACAGGAGAGATCACTTTGTCTGCCATATGTACAAGGCCCCACAGCAGTGGGACCAAAATGGCTATGTTCCAGCTGAATTCCCAGATATATATAAAAATATATATATATGCACACATACACAGTGTTTAGGGCTCGTTCTGTGTAATGCTGCATCTGCTATGCTCCCAGTAAACATGCTTCATAATAATAAAGTTACCCTTTGAAAGAGTAGCTTTAAAAAGGGTGCCCATTTTTGCAATGCCATACCCAACGAATGAAATGATGACCGTGGCCCAGACTGAGGAACCATGTAGGGGTCACTGTCTTCCTGAACGTGTTCTTCATTTGTCAGGTTAATCCAGTCTTGCCCATGCAGCGTTGGTGGAATGATAAATGGAATGCTTCTGGATCTGCTCAAGACAACAACAGCTACTGACTCTTCTGGTTTAAATATAGAAACCAGACTTGGTAACAGTAATACATTTACTGTTCTTATCTCACCATTTTGTAAAAATTCTACAGAGATGCATAGGCAGAAAAGATAAATAACCATTGTTTTGCAACTGGTTTTACTCCTATAATGCCTAGGGGTCCAGCAAGGACCATCAGACCTTAATTCTTCAGACATACACCTCACTTTTTTCCGTTCTTCTCCTTCAGAATTGATCTTTCAAAGGAAAGGTAGAATTAACTGCTGCTGATTGTTTTAGAGCCCTGAAGCCTCGCCGTAACTTTCTAAGAGAGTCTTCTTTCTGAGCTGCAGTCCCATTGCTTGGTTCTCAGGTGCTTTATTCTGAGACCACTAGGAATGACTCTGGAACATAGGCTGAATTTGTCTAGGTAACAGATGAAGCTATCCATTCACCAATTACACTTGAATGCATTATGTCTTTTACATAAATCAGAAATAATTATTGCATTCATAGTTAAAGAAACGTACAGAACATGACTGAAGTCTTCATATAATTTAGGGGTCTAATTCATTTCTTTACATGCATATATTTAGATTACCCCTTCATTTGAGATTTTACAAGTCGAAATAAATTGCTAATAGTGTATGCTTTAAAAACAAAAATATGTACCTTGTGCTTTTTACTTGAATTTCAGAAGTTGACTGATCCTGAAAAATGGCATTTGCATTTGTTGTTTTGACAGGACTGGTGAGCTCTTCATAAGAAAGGAGGTAGCAAAATTTCTTCCAGAGCAGGTATGCAGTTATTCCAATGAGAAGAAATAAAAAGATCCCTCCTATTACACCTCCAGCAACAGCAATTGCTTGTTCTGTTCAAACGTAGAAACGCATAAAGCATCATCAAAGTTATGTATGTTTTGGGGTAGACAGGAATAGTAAAGCTGACAAATTTATTTCACTTACTTTCCAAAATGACTTTTAAATGAAATCTGGTACTCATGCACATTTCTGTCTTTGATTATAGCATGATGCAATACCTGAAGATGTATGATATTGGCAGTGAGAGATTAGAAAGTGTTCAGATGTGCTGGCAATGACTGCAGTGTAAGACACCACAGACAGGAAAAAGAGTTGCTTGGGCTTTTATTTTACGTTAGCCTAAGTATTTACCTTAGCATGGCAGAAGTGCTAGAGCTTTGGTAACAGAAGAGAAAAAAAACCCATGAGCACCTAATACAAAAGGTACCGTTACTTTGGTTTGTTCTTCCAACTATTCATCTATGTTGAACTGAGACTAGATCCTGGCACAAGGAACAAAGCAAAGCTCTGGGTTGTTTTCTTTCTAAGGATGCATGTGTTTCCTGATCTGTAAAGTCAAGCTTAAGTACCCATTAAACACAGTTTCCTGAATCTTGATTACTTCAGCTAAAACCAGATCTTGTATAATTTCAGGTTTGTTTTTTTCACACTAACAAGACTTAATAAATGTCTTTAATATGAATATAAGGAACTCTGTTGTGATAATTTCTCACTAGACCAAGGATAGACAACTGATGATTGGCTCAGTTCATTGTTTTCTCCTGTTTGCCAAGTATGCTAGAGTAAAAGGCTGGGAATACCACTTCTGCACTGTACCTTATGCCCCCCACTACACTAGTACTGGTGTATCAAGGCATGGCTAGGTCTCAGCTGAGAACGGATTCTACCAGAATATCCTCTGTCTGACAATGGAGCCCAAACTGCAGAATTATCTTCCACTCTGCAGCCGTGGGAGGCAGCTCAGGATCAGCCGAGTACTGTGTGCTGCCGATTCTCAGGATGTTCCCTGAAATTGAAGTAACAAAGTAACCTGGAGCTCTCTCCTGACTGGTACTGACTTTTTTTTCCTCTTCTCTGCTTCTAGGTTGAGATAACTGTGATTATGCTGTATTCCTTTCTCTGGTATATCTGTCTGTGCTCGATGATGGATACCTTGCAGTTAGCCACCTCTATACAAGGTAAATAAAGACAATACAAGTGCAAAATAATCAGTCAACACTAGCAGTAGTTTTGAATAAGAACTCAAAACTAATTTGCTGCAGTTTAGTTTATTGATTAGAGGTATAAAGAGCATAGGAAGTGAGCTGCAAATACATGTACCACTGATCTTTTTCACTGTTGCCATGTTGCAATAAGTGATATGAAATGTCCTTCAGCTCCAGAACACCTAACATAAATACCTTGTGCTATAAAATTAACCTGGCCATAGTGCCTCAAAGGCCTCTCTCTGATCCTATCTCATTTTGCTGCATTTGGTACAGTGATAGGAGCCAACTTTTCACAGCTCCCCTGAAGGTGTGTTGCCTTAGGTCTCTGCAGGAACTGGCTGGCTGCTTCCCCATCAGGCACATAATCACCCAAGACTCCCAGCACCATGGAGCAACTACCCTGCTCATGGCTATCCCACAGCAACAGGCACTTTGCTGTCCTTGAAACCCGTAGGTGGACTTAATAGGTTTCAGCATTTAACCAGGCTGTTAGTACAATAGTATTAGTACAAGACTTATTCTGAGGAACAGGAAGCGGGTATCTATTTGGTATGGGTTAATATTAATCCAGAGACAAGAGTGGTTGTGCTACAGTGGTACCTTACTTTTCTTTCATAAGAATGCACAGTATGAGGAAATGCGTAACAAATGTAGTCCGCAGCATGGAAATGCCGCGTTTGTTCCCCTTAGTTTTACAGGGCATGCTCGAATATGTCTTCAGTCAGATTGGCATTTTTATTACAGCTCAGAAGGCCAGACGCAGAAAAAATGCATTAGTTCAATGCCCATGTACACAATAGAAATTAATGGTTCACTTCATAGAGGCGTACTATCAACAGTACAAATGTTTATACGGCTGGTAGTTTTACTGTCTGAGATAGGCATCTTAAAGAGTAACATTTCAAGCAAGCTCAACAGGACTCTATTTAACTTGTCCTTGCCGTTCCCAAGTCTTTAATGCTCTCAGCAGCAGTTTCCTCAACCAGTTTGTTTCCGTTTACCATTAGGGACAGTAAGCTGAGTTGCGCTGCAATGCAATATATAGTACAGCAGCAGTGCTTTGCTTCTGGGGTAAGAGAATGAGTGTCCAGTCTCTTCGTTGATGGGTTTAACGTACTGAATTTGTTCACTGCAGGATGATGTTAAGTATTTGTGACCCCCCGCCCACTGCCATTGGCTCAAATTCTGCTTTTTAATTTTAACACAGCGGTAGATATAAGATGAAGTTTTACCCATTTCAGCAAAGCTACCTGTGATTTAATGAGGGTAAGGCGAATTTGGATCACTTTTAGTCCATTTTATCTGATTAGATCAGCAACAGAACCAGTAGCTTAGGGCACAATGTAGCACTAGTCACAAGATCAACCACTGAAGTGAGTTGAATCCATTGTGTGCAGGGAGAAAATCTGTATCTTTTAAAATAACTACCTGGCATCATGAGAAACGGATGTATTGTATTCTGCTGTGGTACAGGATCATGGCAGCTGGAGATGGAAGAGATCCATTGGACAGCTTCATAGTGGCCTGTGCGGGGGGACTGCCTACTGTTAATGGGTACCAGATTTATCCTAGCACACAGAAGTGGGGTGGCATCATCTGTCTCCTTCGGGAGCGGATCCCTTTTTGCTTAGTGTCTGATGATACGCTTTTAATAAGCTTTCCTTAAACTTTGCAGTAAGCCCTTTGGAGTTACGAGCAGCCCGTTCTCCACCAACATCTTTAATCCTTATAAAAGCACCAAGATTTGCTAACATTTACAGTTTCGCTACAAAACAAACCAAGTTCCTTGGGGTGAGGGCTGAGCTCCGCAGTGGCCGGCGCTGTCTCTGTGCCAAGCCGCCCTCGCAGCGGGGGCCAGGGGAGCCGCGGGGCCGGGCTGCCGCGGCCGCACCGGAGCGCGGCCCCTGCCGAGACGGGGTCGAGCTCCTCTCCTCCCCGGAGCAGCCGGCGGAGGGCAGGAGCCGGTGTGCGGCTGCTGCCCGGCCCGGGGCTGCGGGAGGAGCCGAGACCGCCCTCCCTCCTTCCCTCCCGCCGGCACTTACCGGGCATGGATGCTGGGGCTCCGGCCGCCGCGGCCGCGCTCCCATCTCCGCCCGCCGCCTCACGGAGCGCCCGCGGGCGAGGCGGGGAACGGAGGTGAACCGGGGACGCCCCTGGGTCCGGTCAGAAAGAAGGAAAGGGGCAGACCCGGGAGCAGTCCCCGCCTTAGCGGGGCTCCTCGTGCGGAGCCAGCCCCGGCGCTGCGGCTGGGCAGGGAGGCGTGGGAGGGGCAGAGAGGCAGCCGGGCTCTAACGGGCTTCTACGGCCCAAAAAAACCCCTGCGCGACGCTGGCCCTGGGGGAAACTACAGCTATGCTCAGAAAAGGACTTTGTTACTAGTGCCTTAACTCCGCTAACTCGGACGGGCAAGAAATTGCTGTGCGCTTGTCTCAAACGTTCAACAAAGTGCAGAAGCACCAAGGAGCAGAGAAGGACAACTGCAATTGCAGCTTCTCCTGTTCGTAGTCGTAAATGTAATGATCTTTAGTCTCTTGCATGTGTAATAAATACAACCGAACAGATCTTAACTAACAAAACTACTCATGCATACTTGGGAAGGAGAATCATTCCCTTTCCCTTCTCGCCTGCCAACGCACACTTCTTTCTCAGCCGGTACGACAGGAATCCATACCTTAAATTTGACAGCCTGGGCTGTTCACAACTATTGCATAGCTTCGTTTAATCTAAAAGCTAAAGAAATGCGTAGGAATTAAACCAGTAGAATTCTAACAAGATATCATATATTTCTATACAATATCAGAATTATTTAAATAGTATTTTAAATATCTTGCTTAGATGTAATGTGTTTAGCTTTTGCCCGTTAATTTTTGAGTCATCCATAAGTAAGGATTTAGATCATCTTTATTTTAAAAAGAAAAAGCTCCATATATTTCAGTTTTGTACTTTTACCGTAGCTATTAAAGTAATATTGCATAGTCAATACTTTTGCTATTTTTATTTCTACATTGAATTAGTAGTAGTACTGAAGTATAGATTTTTTGCTCAGCACCTTTGCACTTGTCAGGATAATGTCCATGAGCAAGCTTGAGACAACTGTAAGTTTTGAATTGTGTGGCAAGACCAACAACTCTCTGTTTTCTATTAAAGTGCGCTAGCTTCAGCTCACTTTTATGTCTGTGCGGGGAGCGGTGAAGCTGCATTAAACGTCTGGCTGCTTTATGGAACGCTGCTGAGCAGCTGATATGATCCTCACCAGATGCACTGTCTCCCATACAAGCTGTGCTGCTTCCGTAGAGGAGTGTGAAGTGTGCATGTTTTGTAAGAAATAACCACCTGCTGACTCAGCTCTTGTTTCCGTGAGTCAGCACAGGGGATGGGGTGAGCTTGGAGGAGCAGATCTCACTCTCTCCAGGTTCCACCTTCTCAAAGAGTAGAAGGAATTAATGGCAAAGTTACTAAGCAGGGAGCTTTAATTTCAATTCTCTACTGCACCAGGAACTTCCAGTTCCCTACTCTTTCAGTGCTGAGTTCTTGCACCAGTCAGAAATCAAAATAAATACAGGACATGAGGAACACAATTATACCCTCCTTTATCTCTGATTATTATCTTCATTCCTAGCCTAAATTCTCTACAGCTTCCCTGCTTCATCCTATACATTACTATGCTTGAAGGAACTAAAATTAATTAAACCAAACACAAAAATACTGCTTGCCACACTCTGAACTCCAGCATGTGGTGTAGGAGAGCCCAGGAGCAAGGGACGAAGGCTGTTTCTCTGCATCCTCTCTGTGTCTGATTATGGTCCTGACTGCTTCCAGCCAGAAGCCCAGCTCTAACTTCAAATAACTTCAAATAAAAGGTAATTCTGACCTGCCCACATTCACATGCTGTAACTTCAATATTATGTCAGAGCGAATTCTGAGAATGTCCTAAGAGACTGCCTGCCTAGGCTTGGGCATTTCAACAAGTCTGTTCATTTCAAGTATATAGCATTGCCCTAACAATTCCACATTCCAGCCATGGCCCGGATTGATTCAAAACGTCTACCTCTCAGTTGATGCCATGAATATTTATTCAGTTGTGTTTCTCACCTGCTGGATTTTAAAAATAATTATTTCTTCTCAGAGAAAGTTTCTCTCTGGAACAGCTGAAAGCAAGGTGAGAGTTTAATGTTTTGTGGACCTAGATATTGTGCTATAAATACTCTTTCTGGTGTATTTTTTGTAAAAATGTATATGCTTTTCAGTGTGCATATCCAGGTTTTACTTTTACAGTAAAACTTTGGCCTTTAAGAGCCCACATAAAGATTCTCCTTGTAACTACAAAGTTATATTTACTCTATTTCAGGATAGTACCAGGATATACTTGAAGTGCTGGGGCGGAGTTGTGGGCCCCAAGTTGGAGTTGACCTGTGAATGAGTCACGACCTAGCAGAATGTTTTGTTGTTTCTATTGGCTTTGTGTTCCAGAGGCAGAACCTGGCCCACCTGTGTCTCTGTGGCTTTGCCCTCACCCAGGTGGACATGGTTGGGGTGGTGGGTGAGGCCAGGTTTATATTAACCAGGAGCCGATCAATTGGAGGAGGGAGCTTCCT
>JAVSBS010017311.1:0-36417 GCA_033124195.1 Coracias cyanogaster | reverse complement strand
CTGGAACAGGCTGCCCAGAGACATTGTGGAGTCTCCTTCTCTAGAGGCTTTCAAAATCGGCCTGTATGTGGTCCTGGGCAACCTGCTCTAGGTGAACCTTCTTTAGCGGGTGGGTTGGAGTAGATGATCTCCAGAGGTCCCTTCCAACCCCTACCACTCTGTGATTTATTCTTGAAAGACAGGTGCTGACAACTGAGCTGCGGTTGCCACGGAGGTATACCTCTCAAAGGAAAAACAAATCTCAGACTCATGTGCATGATCTCTTCCACGTCTTAAAATTTATTCAGATCTGTTCAGACTGGCATCTTCAACAGCACTGAAAAGCTCCAAGGAAGATTCCAGCATGACTTAAGGTTTTCTAGCAAAAGCACACCTTGCGCTGCAGCCACCTTGAGAACCAAGGGTAACATCTGTACCAGTATAAATGCACTCCTCCTCAGGAGACTCTTGAAATAGAGGTGACATATCAGTGAGGAATCAATCTAACTGGAAGCAGATAAATCACTCCATGGCATGTTAGTACTGAAGCTACCATGCTTACTGGGGCAGGTACTGCATTAGTTCACCTTGAGAACCTATCATCCTGCTGCTAACCCGGTTTCCTACACTACATACTGCTCAATTTCTGTAACACCTAAGTCAGGGGATGCTCTCCTTGGTTACTCAACTGTTAACCCTCTCCAGAGCAAGTCAGTCTTGTACCTTAAGCAAAGAACAGATCCAATGGAAACAATAAATCAGCCACCACGTAACTAGGTTCTGACAGGTACAGAGATGGGAAGGATGTTTAAGGTTACACAAGCTTAAATTTCACATTTCCTAATTTTACAACAAACTCCTACTTTTATGAAAGATTTTGTGTCTGTAAGTACTTTACACAGAAGCTGACAGGAAAAACTTAAAATATAAAAGACTGCTTTGGAAGTTCAAGTTTTCAATGTATTTTCAGTAACAGCATGATACTGTAACATGCAGAAAACACAGGGATGGCCGCAATAGATCAGACTTTTTGTAACCTGTTCCTATCAGTGCCCATTACGAACCAAAACTAAATTAAAATTCATAAAGGATGAAACTTCTATCTTACTTCTGGCAACACGCACCCCAACTTTTCCCCAAAATAGTTTTTTGGATCCTCGTGACAGGGAAGTTTTATACATGCATCTATACTTGTTGCCACGGAAGCAATACATTCCACAACTCATGGTATGAAAGAGTACTTCATTCTCCTTCTTTCAATTTCACAGCATTCTGGGGCTCTCAAGCAGTGATTAACCGATCTCTTCTTACCTTTCCCACATCACTCATTGCTTTCCCACAGCCCACCTCAGCCAACTCTTTTCCCAACTAAGCTTCCCTTCTTGTATTCCGCCTTTCTTCACACAGAAGCTGATCGTTACCTCTTTTTTTGCTACTATACAGATGGAGGGTTATTAAAACGAGGAAATTACAATTAACGTTGCTATATAGTTACAGCTAATAACAACCTCTGAATGAAACTCAGCATATCATAAGGTTACACCCATACTGAATTATGTGGCATAGTCTTCTCTTTAAAGCTACCCAAACTAAGCATAGTATGTTCAGCCTCCCTCAGCATGCTTCTCCAGAACGTGTTTCCACGAAGCAGCAATGCTCCAAGCAGCTAGCATATTTTGTCTCTGACTTCCCCTGCCTCTTAGCAAGTAGCAAATGAGTGAAAGACTATCACTGCTAAATCTTTCTCTTCCCACAGCACAAGAGGAAGAGTAAGTAAAGCCTCAATACCACACCACATTAATAATCGTGACTTACCATCTGCAATTTTCTTGTTACTGAGATCTCTCTCCGGTTTGGAAACGGGAGTAGAAGAAAGGCGTCTTGAAGATGACACTCTTCTGTGTGGTGGTGTGAGGGGACTTTTAAAGACATCAACCTGCTCAGTTCTTTTGATGTTTTTTTCTCCTCTTGGACTACTCAGGGGGGAATGCTGGGAGCTTGGATTACTTTCTAGAAGTTCATGCTGAGTAGTCAAGGGGGGTCTACTAACAGCACATTGTAGAAGTAAAGGAGACTGCACCTTTCTCGGTGTTCTGCTTGCAGCTACATCCTGCATGACTCTGTGTTGGTAGTTCCTGTAGGCTTCTTCCAAATACTCTGCCTCTTTTTCTAGTTCTCTTATCCTAGCCCGGGTTTGCACCATACACTCCAGGTCAGAATCCGGAGAAGTGCTGCGTGGCTGTAACTGCTGACGACAGCCGGCTCTTGGCACTGCATTTACCTTCATCACATCGGTCATAACCTGATTCTTCAGGAAAGTGCTATCCATGTAAATATCATGAGGTACAATTCCATTGCTAGTGAAGTCAAGGACAGAGCGATCGACAAGCGAAGGCTTTGGATTCCGATACACTTCATTTTCCAGAGCTAAAAGATAGCAAGAGAGAGTGACAGTAAAGAGTGAGAGGGTGAGACCCATAACAAAACAGAAACAGTAAAATATAGAATTTAAATTCCAATTTGATAATTTTTTTTTTAACATGGAATTAGTTAAAATTTTGATAATTTAATAGGTTTAAATGTATTTTTAATGTAGTTGCATAGCTGCAAACTATCACTGATTACATTTTTTTAATACATAATCCTTCCATGTAAAACTACATGAAGTATGCACACTACAATGTTATTTCTTAAATAACGTTTAAATAAATAAATAAAGATGCCACCACTTTGGACACATTCTATCCAATCATGTTGTTAAAGGGTGAGGGACATGAGGCAGACCACAAATCTTAACAGTTTTCTTATATTTAGATTAAAAATAAAAAGTACTTCTCCAAAATTGTCAGTTAAATGGACTGTTTTGGGGCTGTCTGCTTCCTAGCTTGCACTTGTCTGCTTCAGCAAGCCTGTAAGACTAATATAGAGCTGTATCTTTCTCATCAAAATCACAGCCTTGGTTTTATTCTACATAAATGGCTCTTCAATGACATCCTTAACTCTGATGCAAAATAGAAGTCCCTGCAGTACTTTCAGTCTTTTAACAAAAATGTATATTTGCTGTTTTACCACTAACAAATTTCCAATTCCAAATGATATTGATACTTGTACCCTGTATGAAAATGTGCATATTGCTCTAGTGACTAATGTAAAGTATTGCATATACTGAACTACATGTGCTGTATGTAATGTATAATCACTGCAGAATTCAATTCCATATTTTTAGATAAAGTATACATCCCAAAACGTACATTTATCATACTTGATATTAGCAATTTGATTGATAAGCATCTTTAGAGCTACATTTCTTCAGCACACAGAACTGCTTTAAGCAAGTGCCTCTCTCTTTCTAATGCCCATACAAGGTGCTTAAGTTATCGGCCTTGAAAAGAACTGTTTAAAAGTTAGATGTGCAATACAATTTCAAACTCAGAATTCCTGTTATGAGCACTGAAGAATCAAAATGCATTAAAACACAACTCGCCTCCTGGAAAACGGTGATTACGTTTTCACCAAATATTACTGTCTTCACTCTGAGAAAAAAGAGGCAATAAAAACATGCAAGCATTCAGGGAGGAATTGTTTCCCTTCTTCCTTTATGCTTATTTTCTGAAAGGAAGGGAAGTTTTCATGAGTCTGCTTTTTCAACTGGGCTTTTTTAATAGATTTTGAATTTAAACTTGAAATCTACTCACTGGTGGTAGATTAGTTCTACGCAACTGCAGTTTTTTAAGCATGCTGGAAATTCTTACACAAGTGAACTTCATAAAGGACTGCTGTGGTGTAAGATACAAACCTGCCTGTGTTTGTTTCACCTGCAGTTTCAGTTCTTCAACCTGCACATTTAACTTCCTGACAGTAGCTTCAGATTCCAACAGTTGGGTCTTTAATTGGGCACAACACTCAACCTAGAGGAGATGGAGGGAAAAACAAAAAACAGCATAATTCAAACAAAAAGAGTAGTAATCTCAACTGGTTAAATAATTGTTTCTAAGTGTTTTTCAGGTCTAGTCAAACCACCAACACATAGTGTCCTACTGAAAGTCAGTGCTGACAACTTAACGACTTGGAAAGATTTACTTTGGTTGAGTTCAGTTTTTTTCGTTGTTGGGTTTTTGTTGTGTTGTTTTGCTTTGCTTTCTCTAGAGTTGTTCACATAAAAACAAGCAGAATACACACAATTCCTGTAACTACACACTACACAGCCCACACGGGTACATAAACATGAACAAGATTACAGGAAGAAGAAAGGATTCAAGTTCAGAAATAATAATTTACCTCACTTTGCAGCTGCTTTTCTAAAATCTGCCTATGACTTTCAAATTCATCCAGCGCCAGCTTCCTAGAATGTTCCACTCTCCTCAGCTCCACTTGGCAGGCCAGGTGCTCCGCTGAGGGCTGGGACAGCTCTACCCAGAAAATAAATGCTAGATACTCAACCACAGAAAAACAAGCATGCAGTTTTCTTCTACATGATACCCCTTCACAATGTAAAGCTGATTTGTTTTTAGGAGCATAGCAAAGCTTTGTTTGAACAAAGTACTTAGGGATTCTTTTCCTCCTTTTACAAAGGACTGAAATTTTTGTTGGTGTAGTCATTTAAGAACTAGACCCAGACTGTCTTATTCTGGAAGAAAAATATATATCCTTACCTTATGTAACTGGGTGTACATTTCTACTCTCTTGTAATCTCAAATGCACATTAAAAGTACTTGGCATTTTACAACTATAGGCAGACAAGTGCTTAAAAATAATAATGCAATGTTCTTTTATCATTATTAACCATACTAATGCCATTGCACTGCTTTTTTTTCAAAGGGTGAAAGCGATATTCTTCACATTATTACAGCTACCACTCAATTCAAGATTTCTACTATACAGACATATTAAACAAAATAAACTTGTAATGTCAAGGACTGTTCCATTTTATACAAACATTAGCTGGGGTTTAATGTAAACTACTAGTAAACATAATACAAATAATGTATTTTAATGAAAATTTATTTCTAAACAAATGCTTGTAGGGAAACATAAACAAGAAAATTACTAAATCATTCACACTAACTGTCTCGAAGATGCTGGTTCTCACTGCGAGTCTCATCCAACTGTTGCCTAAGTAGTTTATTCTGCACTTGAAGCTCCACTTTCTCCTCCTTTAGCAAAGGATAGTCTGATACCTCTTTCAGTTTTTCTGTCAACAACTGATTCTGTTTATTTACCAACAGAACCTGGGCCTTCACCGACTCCAAATCCAGCTGCAGATAAAGAACAGTTTAACAGCTTATGTGAACTGCTGTACTACTTAACAATTGGTTCTATTTCATATTTTCCTTTCTTTTAAATGCGCCTCAAATGCACTTATTAGAATACAGCTTCTTTAAATTCATGTTTACAATTACCTCAAGCTCTTTCGTGCGTGCTATAGCTTGTTTGAGTTCCTCCTTTTTTGAATTAACAGCAATGGCTTCTTCATGCAAAAGCATGGCTTTCTCTGCAGGGAGGATTACAAATGCTGAATTAAATTAGTCGGGTATTACAATAAAAAAACTGTATCAGCAAAAAACAGTTTAAGCTGCTGAGGCCAAGATTCAATTTAATTCAAGACATGAAGACGACTGAATGTTATACACACTCCTTCAAAATTAAGTAAATCACACTGTATGTATATATACATATGCATACGAGTACTCCTCTAGAATTAAGTCAATCAAATTCATATGCACATGAAATACCCTTTCTTTCACATGTCCCTAACTTAGGAGTCTAAACATGTCATCTGTCCCAGTTCTCTTCCTCAAGCTCCAATTAAGCGTCTTCTGCTCAATAATTGTAGAAACTGGCAACCATTCAAGGATCCGGCACCAGACTGTACCAGAGTTCAGTTAGAGAATGAATGAGCTAGTAGGACTTCAGAAGGAGATGGGAAACTGAAAAAGCAAAATGCTTTGCAGTCTCTGTGCAAATCAGCAGCTCACAGTTCCGGCTGCATTCTGAACAGCAAGGAGCTGCTGACCTGTCACTGCCTCCTCTACATGTAGATCAAAAAAAATCTCTTTTGATGCCTTTTCTGTTGTTTACACCACTGCTACTGAACACTGTGACTCTTTAGTAACAACAGCGTTTTGATACCGGTTAATAAAAGTTCTAGAGATAAACAGCTACTTCATTAATCTCAGAGAGATTGTTACCTTTATTTTTTTTCTCATCTTCAGTAACTTTATTGCTTCTGGCTATAAATTCTTCTTTTAACTCAAGCTGATATCTAGAAGTAAAAAGAATTATGTATTCCCAAAGTATGTGTGGGCACGTGCATTTTGTGTAAATTCCAGTCTTTCCCAGCTTAAACTATAATCACACAATTATTTATTGACAAAATTAGTTATTGTAGAGCTACTGAAATGGTTGAAAAGGGCCCTGCAAATCACCTCATTCAACCACCTGCTCAAAACCAAGACTACCACCAACTGTAGGGCAGGTCAGCTGTGGCTTTTCCTAGCTAAGTCTGGAAAACCTCAAAGGATGTACATTCCACAACCTCCCTGCGTTACTGCTGCACTGCCTTCCCAATAAAAATCCTCTGCTCCATGTCCAAGCTGAATGTCCCAAGCCACAATTTACAGTCCCTACCATGTGAACTCAGAGTCACATCTGATAGTCCTATAACTATCTTGAGAGATCTTTATTAGGCCCTCTCCAGTTTCTTCATGACTTTCTTGATCTGGGCAGCCCAAACCTGGGCATGGTACTCCTAGCACAGTCTTCACCAGTATCTGAAGGGGACAGTAACTTCCCTCAGTCTGTTGGCCATGCCGCTGCTGTCACCCATCATGCTGTTTGCCTCACTTGCCAGAGCGTGCTGCTGGCTCAGTCAACCTGGCGTTCACTGCAACTCCCATGTCCTCTTCAGAAATGCAGCTCCTCAGTCAATTCCTTTTCCCTGTTTATACTGCTTCATAGGGATATTCTGCCCCGAACACAGAGCTTTGCAGAGCTCCTTGTTAAAATTACTAAGATTTATGCTGGCACAATCCCCAAGCCTATCCAAGCCTGTCTGAACTGAAACTCTGTCGTTTGTTGTGGCAGCCATTCTCCTCAACTGAGCCTCGTGTTCAAAGTGACTGAGGATACTCTATATCAACACTCAGATGACAGAAAAAGGTGTTGGACAGTCTGGCACCCAGCACCAGCACCAAGGGTCCTCTGCTCATCATCAGCCACCAGCTAGACACTGAGCACTGCCCAGGTACACCACTATTCACAGCCCAGCAGTCAGCTTAAGTTACCGTTCCATTTTACTGGACTTTACAGGCGCTAAGAAGCTCAGCATTTTGCATGACTGGGGCCATAGATTATAAACGTTTTCTGATATTGCCACATCCATCCTCCTGCATTTTTGCAAATGGTCCAGACCACTCATATCCTTCTCCCAATTATGGTATTTAACGTTTAGCATAGAAGTACTTTTAAAAAAGATTCATTTTCTAACACATAGTGCTTTGCTACTTCTCATCAAGGATTTGGGACAAAAGGATGCGGATTTTGTCTTCCTGAGCATTTGCAGAATGTCTATAATATTTTGTATGTTGACAATATAAGCTAAGCAGCAGTTCATCCTTAAAATAATTTGCTGTTTCTTACGAACAAAAAGCACTTTACAAGCATTATTTGTAACTAGCTGTTACAGACTAGATAAAATATGATACCAAGGTGGGTCAATTATGCATTTTACTGTTCTCTGACAAAACCCTCAAATCTACACAGTTTCAGCTGAGACATCATTCTCATGAAAACCTACTCTTTACATCTTTCCTCTGCAATTTCAATAACGACACATTAACACAGATAATACTCATTGTTCACTGGTTTGCAATAGAGTCATCAGTCATTTTGTTTAACTGCCTAATTGGAAGACTGGTTCATGCCACCGAGTACTCAAGTAATAGCATGCCGAGAGCATGTGCCTGCATGGAAACGGCAACTGACCCTTCAACTGACCAAGGTGCTCCAAGGAAGTACAGTAGCAAAGTGAGGCTACACCCACTGCAACGCCTCAAAAGCGGTCACAAATGATGTCTTACACTTTCAAAGAGCTTCTCTGAAGAAATTCTTTGAAATCATGTTCAAGCAGATGGTAGTCAATAGAAGAGGGTGATTATATCAGAGAATCCCTCTCCAAAAACGAGGGGTTAAGGTAAGGGCCATTCTATCTGTACAGTGGGCTAGTGTGCCTCTCACTCTTTTTCCAAGAAACCTCCAACATCTCTTTCATGTGAATTTCCCCTCCATGCTTTTTCTGCATTCAAAACATGATCAGGTTTTGATCATTTGATTGTGGTCAAACTAACACAGCTTCACACCCTCTTTTCTAAGCGTACAACGAACATCATCTCTCCTTCTCAGACAACAACAAAGAATTTAAAGTACAATAATAAGATAACCTCTAATCAAAATAATTATTTTCTGTATCAAGCTTTTTCTGAACCTGACAGAATGTTTTGTCTTACTAGCAAAGAGCTAAGCAATAATGTAAAGAACTCAAGTTGATTACAACAAAAACCACGAGTGTACATTTTCAAAGTACTTGCTTTGTTATGCTTTTCAAAGGAAATCCTATAGAATTTATTATTCTGTTTTCACAGGAAGTAGCATGAAGCCTACTAGAGACAAAAGAAACATTTACTTTAAGAGTTCTGTCTTGAGCTTTTGGTCGTATGTGTCCTCTATGTTTTTCACAGCAACCTCCCGACGTCGAAGTGCATCATCAATAGCTTTATTTTTCTCTTCCTGAAGTTTCTGAGTGCTGAAATATACAGGCAATAACCAGTTATAAAGCCCAAACTTAAGTTTTTTGTGTTTTTTTTTAAATAACATTTAGAGACATCAAAGGATAATGTGCTTGCTTGGAACACTGCAGCGATAGAAAATGATCACCAGAATCTGTCACTGTAATTCACTGAGAACAAGGAGATGTGACACAAACTAAACGGCCCTATTTAAAATCCAGTACTAATCAATTATGTAGCTATCCCAGGTTAACCCTAGCTCAGCTTCCCACACCAGAAAGGCTTCGGAGGAGACAGTGCTGAGCATGCCATTCCATCAGCACCCTCTGCTGGCTCGTTAAAAAAACCCAAGCTTTTGTGAGCGAGATACTCATTTTGCTATTAAAAAAAATGAGAAAGTAATGACATTAAGTAGTATTGAAAACCCGGGCAAAAATGCTTTTGTGGTTTTTTTTGGTTTTGTTTAACCAATCAAAGGTGATTATACTAAGGACAAGTAAAAAAGAACAACCAAGACAAGTAAAAAATACCATATACGTGCCTCAAGAGTGTTAGGATTACATACCGTGTTGTTTGGGGATATTTTTTGGTCTTTTATTTTAATTAAAGCACTTCAAAGCAAACATGTGGTTCCTCACTGCCAAAGTGATGCTGTTTTGGTTGGATGAGGAACAGAAAAAAACCCAAACAAATCCAAAATGTCTTACTGCATGAGGTATCCCTGCTAACAGAGACAGTACACAACAGTGTTTTGCATTTCGAGCACAACTTCTGGGATATATAAAATCTACTTCAATGTCATAGAAGCAGCAACATCTTGAAGCATGCTTTCCAGAAAAAGGACAATAATATATTGTATATGCCCTTCAGCAACTTACACTTCAAATGCCTCAATTCTTTGCTTCAGTTCCGCCTCTCTGGTCCTTATGACTTCAATATCTTTCAGTAGACTTTGTCTCTGAGCGTATACTTCCTTTGCTTCTATCTAAACCACAAAAATATTATCTCTCGTTTTACTTCACGCTTTATAGAGGTTTCTGTTTAACATGTTCAAACTTTTAAGGATCATATTCAGGAATTAGTCTTACTCCAAAAAAATACTATTTATATAGTCATAACTTGAAGTAACACCCAGAATTTATTAATAATTTTTTTTTTTTAATTCCCTTTCTCCTTTTACTCTGAGTAAAAATACTTTAGATGGAGCCACTACTGGCTACCTGCAAACACTTTTAAGAAATAGCACTGAGTAAAACTTACATAAAAGGAAAAGCTGTTTTTAAAAAATTACAGAATAAACATATTCAAACATCCAAGTTTTTAAAATGAACAATAGTTCTTGTAGGTTCTTCACAAAAACAAAATCAGAAAAACAAATGCCAAACCCCCAATAAAACATGATTTAAAACTGGAACTGAAATAACCAGCAGTCTTTCAGTTTTTGCAGTTTAACTTGGAAATTAAAAAAATTGTAAAAGAGATTCTCCAAGCGATTAATATGTTAATATAAAAATTCACATATATTCTAATAAATAAAAAATAGCTTTTCTTGTCCTTAAGCCCACAAGGCGCTATTTCTCTCCAAAGAAATAATAATTGCCCAAGAAGAAGAAAATTATGATTTTTGCCACATGGGTGCTCATGTAACGTTTGCAAGTCACACGCACTTGAGAACGCTGAAAGCCTTAGCTGCTGCACCTGGGGCAAACAAACAGAGCAGTTTGTCAAGCCAGATTTCCTGAGCATAAAGTTATCTTGGGAAAGGGTTAAATGACTTTCTACCTTTACTGCAAATATACTTCAATTCAGTGAAGCTCCTGGTCTCTGTTAAGAGTCCCCAGGTAAATGAAGCGTATGCTTTTCATTGAGTGCAGAGGCTGACACTAGCAACCAAATATTCATACAAAATACTTGATGGGTATGTTGATCTAGTAACCATTTTTTTTTAACTAGTGAATTAATTTCATGCCCACAGAAGCAGTCTGATAGCATAAAATAGATGGTTTTCTTGTAAGCTTCTAAGGACATAACCATGAAAGAAATTCATAGCATTAATTTTCAGATTCGAAGGGGGTCAAGAGTAGAGACCTGTACATAATAATCTATACAGTGACCTGTATGGGGGGGGAGGAGTGGGAACAAACAAACAAACCAAACCAAAAAACCCCACCACCACAGCAGAGCAAAAACGGGTATATCCTTACCATACAGACTATATATTCCACTTAAGAATCCTTCTTAGTAACTGAAAGAATTTATAGTATAACTAAAAGCTACATTCAACTTTCTGTTAAAAAAATCCCAGTGATCTGAATTCGTTACGGTTATTAAAATATATTTTAAAGTATTTATTACATTTAAATCCTACAGTCCTAGCTTGTAGAACTGTTCCTGTTCCAGCCAGCTCTACTCAGGTATTTACCCATACTCATTCTTCCAGTTGCTAAATGTGTTCCCCTATTTATGAGAACGGAAGTAAACTCAAAGTTTTCATGAATAAGCCAAGAAAGATTTGAAGGTAAATCTCCTAAAAATAACAGTTTGATCAACTCACTGAATCATTTTGCAGTAGATTAAGAAAAAATATTTGGACCTTTACCTCTTGTTGCTTCTGAAGCCTCTCAATAGCGTTCTTTTCACGAGAAATCAAGGCTTCAGACTTTGCTTGATGTGTCTTCTCTAACTCATGACGCAGCTCAGAGATTTCTTTCTGGGTCTGTGCTTTCTCCTCCATTTTAATCTTTGCTATTTCAACTTCTTTAAAATGTTCTAGCTTTTACATAAAGTAGGAAAAGCAGGTTAAGTAGGGCCATCTTCAAACTGACAAAGACAATCCTTCCTCAGACAATTCTAAATTTCACCTAAAAATTCTCATTATTAAATGATAAATAAATTACTGTGATAAAGTATCTTAGCAGCACATACTATTTCCATGCCTCGTACAGTTTTCATGCATTTATCTGCCATCCCAAAACAGATCTTATACAAAACTAATAGCTTTAGACAAGAGCAAAACAGAGGCCTATAAAAAAGACATACTACAGGAGTGATAACTCTGCTTACAATTAAGAAACAGCCACACTCTTTAGTTCTTCCTCTGACACTCTCTGTTCTGCCCCCTTCCCGAAGAACCACTTTTGACTGGTGATGCATGAAATGACAGAAGCAGACACATTCTGAATTGCTCAAAAACACGAGATATTTATCTGGACACACACACGCACACAGAAGTGTCGAACATGTTAAAAGAACGCAGAACATGTAACTCCACATAAAGAGGGTTATGGAAACAGAAGTCCTGATTCACTGACTTCTCAGCACAACTGAGAAAAAAAAAAAGTAAATGCATACAAAGAGGAAAGTATGCATCTTGCAACTGCACAGAAGAATTGTAGGAAATGAGCCCCCATACAACGTGTGAAGTGCAATATATGCAAAAGTGTGGGAAAAAAAAAAAGCAAAAGAATAAGAAGAGGACGACTGAAATATTGTGAGACTGGAGGAAACAAGGTTAAAGAAGAGAGAAAAAGCATGGTAGGAATGTCTAATCAAGGAACTCGTGTCTGTAGGCATACATTTTTTGAAAAACTAAAGAAATGGTGAGACTACAGCATCACTTGTACATATGCAGATTGGATTAGAAACGTCTTATAGTAATTCATGTCACATTGCTAAGGAATTCACGTGAAGTTAACTGAATTTAGAAGTGATTTATATTTGGTTAAGATTCAAAATCTCCTTCGTTGCAACTGCTTTGCTTAAACTGAGACAAACTTCATAACTGACAAATTAATACATTTTACATACTAAAAAGACAGTGCCTGTTGGGGAATAAAGAAAGCAAATGAAGGTAAAATACATTGGCAGTTTTAACTCTCCTTCCATCTACTCATCAAGGGGAATAAATGTGACCACACTGATTTCCTCAGTTTATATGCAGATGAGTGCCTTCAAAAGAGCATCTAAGAATTCTGATAATCAGATTATGATTTTTATATCCAAATAAACAATTGGTCATGACAAAGTAATTGAAAAAAAAATATTTAAGTCAACTATAGTTAATTTAATTTTTTTATCCAAAAAACTTGTTCATCTTGACAGAAATCAGGGTGTGGGGGGAGGGCGTGAAACACTTAAACTGCAGTATATACTCTTTGCTCCATTTCTCAGGCATAGGGATTGTCAATGGATGATGTAACCAAAAAATTGTAATTTTATTCCCAAAATGAAGGAAAATTTTCTAGAAGAGTTGTCTTCAATTATAAGAAGAAAAAAACCAGAAATAATTCATAATACTGCCTGCTATGATTTTAGTGTTTCTGTGTGATGTTTTGAAATAGTATGTAAATTCTCATTGCTATTAAAAATTAACCATCTCTCAAGCTACACAGCAGCAGTTCACGTTTCTCAGTTGCTATGCATTATATTGAAAAATCAAGCTTCAAAATCTTAACTGGGAAGGAAAATGGATGTTACAACTAGGCAGAGTAAGCATTTCTCCATAAAACAAAACTATCATAAAGCAAATAAAATTTACCAAATTAAGACAATCAAAATAGGAGAAAGCAAATTAACATCAGAATAAAAAGCTTAACATTCTGTACACATTTAACAAAAAAAGGGGAATGGAAAATATACACATGCTATATCATCAAGTTAACAATTGATATTGGATTCACTTAGACTTGTTTTGCTGTGTTTGCTGTGACTCAGTATTAGATCTTTTATTAAGTTTGCAACAAGGCAAAATTAACAAATGTCTCCCTTAAGTTCAATGATCAGAGTTATACCTTTTGATACATTTCTGCTTGAAGCTGCTTCTCAATTTCTTTTCTATATTCATGAAGTTTTACTTCTAAAGATTCAAATTTCTGATGCTGGGGATAAGAGTCTGCAAACTGTTCATCAATCAGCTGAAACTTCTCAGCTATAAAAGAGCAACACATTCATCGTAATTTAAAAACAGTCACCACAGTTATCCTACCAAAGACTGCAGAAACCCCTCTCTCTGCAGGAAGTTCCTTGGTCTACCCAAGTGACACTGTCATAGAAAGACCTGGGTGGTACAAAAACTGAAGCAGCACAGAAATGCCACTTATCAGCTTTATGCCCACAACATATACACAGGAGGAGGCACTCAGCTGGTTAGGCACAGTTTGTGGAATTATGCAGTCATCCATCCTTTCTACCATGGATGGACATGAATTCCCTGTTGCATGCAACTTTTAGGGGTTTTGTATTACTAACAGCACGCACATTATCATTCAAGAACTCCCAGTCTATGCCAAACTTTCACTGAAACACCATCACAGAAACAGAAGCTAGGCAAGCATGGACAATTGTCTTTTCCAGAACACATTTCAGCATATAACATTTAAGTCCATCTAAGATGTTCGAGCTCTCAGTTAAATGTCTAAGCAACATCTGAGTGATTAAAAAAATCTCAACCCATAACAGGACTTTTGCCTTATTTTAAGAAAGGTTAGAAAAATCAATGTACTAGTGATAGGTATGACCTTTACTCATAACTTTAGGCTGCATTTGATTAAGTGATGAATGAATACCTTTCACAGAATTTATTAATCCATACTATTTACCAATATGAAAATATCTGGGGAGATTTGCTGGCAGAGGCTGCACTTACCAAGAGATCCTCTGTAAGGAGGCACTGAGGTTGTCTGAGTTTCTGTGTCGTGAGTTTCCTTACTTAGATGATGCTCTGTAAGTCCGATCAAAATCTGCATAAGAAAACCTAGCAAGATCCAATATATTAATTAGTTCTGATTTCATACCAAAACAGAATTTGAGCTTGTAATTAAGTCATTTTCACTGTACAAGAAAACCTATCTGATTTGTTGAATGAAACAAGTATTTAAGTAATAATAAATCCTATCAAACTATTAGGATTTTATTATAAGCATAATCCAGTCAACTTCACTCTGTGAAAGCTATCCTTTTTCAACTTTTGCTTTCACCCATGTATCTTTGACTTCTATGGTCATTTGACAGAGCAGATTACTACTACCTTAATTATGAGGTTGTTAGGCAACTGGGGTTTCTGAAGATCATGCTACTTCAGGCTACAAAATATAGCTAGATTTCATCATACAGACATAAGAATTATTTCTTACATAAACCAATGGGAAGTCAATTAAATCTTTAGTTTTTGAAGTATGTTATGCAAGCTAATACAGTCAGTTACAAACACAACCCAAAATCTGAGTTTGCCAAAGCTTGCAAGCTTCCAATACCTGATTACAGATTTTTTTCCTATTTCTAATGAAATTTCAGACTTGATGGGGCTCTGAGCAACCTGATCTAGTAAGAGACGTCCCTGCTGACTGTAAGGGGGTTGGACTAGATGACCTTGGAACATCCCTTCTAACCCAATGCATGCTAAGATTCTAAGTTCAAGTCAGTTATTTTGTAGGTGAATGCCAACACTTAATCCACTCCACAAACAGGAGTTGGATAATTCTGAAATATAGTATTCATCAGCCTGGTGCACTGCAAGTTTCAAAATCTGACTGAATCCGTACTATTCCATATCCACACACACTCAAGAAATGTCAGTATCTATTGCTCGCATCCTAATAAAAATGAAGCTGACACAATTATCCTTGTCTGCATCATGTATAAACATCTTGTACCTTTATTTTCCTTCTGAGTTTCCGAAGTCTGTAAGAAATAAAAGATGTTTTTAGCCAGTCTATTTCATCACAATTGTCATTTAAGCTTATCTTCAAAATCAAAATAACTTTACCAGTGATTTGTAAAGACTGGATTTTGGGCTGATCCTCATTAATTGAAGGAGATCTTGCATAGTACACAGCTTAAAAAAAGATGTTAGAAAAGGTTAACTAATTTTAAATCATTTCAAATATGTAACAGGCACTACTTTACATGTGTAGAATGATTTCCATTAGAGAAAGATCTGTTTATTGCCTTGTAAAACTACTTTCAGAGGCCTGCTGTCCTAGTACTACACTACCTCCACTACCCAAGACACGGGGCAGCCAGCATGTAGGTTCACAATCAGCTGAAGCTGTGAAGAGATGGTTTTGTTTCCTCATCACTCTGGATACATGCTGCTTGCCTCTTCTCTTATCATACAAATCAGATGAGCACACTAACACAAATTATGACTAACTACTGACCAGGTCAAAAAATAAATTTTCAGTTAGAAACAACTTCACCCTATCACACATACCTGGAGGTGAAAAAGAGAAGGCAAGGACTGTCCTTCTCAGCCACAGCCTGCAGTTATAACCACTTAAACCGACCACGAACCACGCTTTCAGGGAACTGAATGGCCAGAGAAGAAGTTGGCTTTAATCGGGATCAGTTCCCTAAGTGCTCTGCCACACAGCCTCACAAATGGTCGTGCCAGACTGTGGCTATGGGTGAAGCAAGTGCAAGGTTAAGAGGCTTGTGCAATGTCTTTCCGAAACAGCGTCATTAGCTTATTGCGAAATTAAAGTATTCCTGAAAATTTCCTGAATAAATGAAATCTTTTATGGAGGTATCAGAAGCTGTACTTGTGTTTCTATTTCACAATCACAAAACATGATTCTTTTCAATTCTGTTGGAATATGACAACTCCCAGAAATCAAAGCTATTACAAGTCATAGAAGAGGTAAATTACAGAACTTACCTCCTTCTTCTCTAATCCACTTTCTGGAAAGAAAACAGAAAGTGAATACTTATAGCCGCATCTCTGTAGGTGATCCGCCACCAAACTGTTGGAAGCTGTGATCAAAAATGAACTGTCATCACTTGGAACAGCCTGTGGCTGAAATTCGCCACTTAAAATTGGGTGCATTAGTTCATGGATTAGCTGGTTTCGGAGCTGTGTCTGAAACAGAAAAGACATTATATTCTCAGCTTACATGTTATTCAAGGAGAGTATTTATTTTTCAAAATTCAGAGGGAGTCTCATTTTACTTGTACATGTTATATTACAACCTACTTAACAGAAACGGGCAGAGTAACTTTGGCAAAATTTAGAAGAGCGCTCAGCACACGGTGCCTTTCTTCAGAACACTCTAATCGTTGCTACGGTGATCTTTGACTTTCCCTCAAGATGTATCAAACATAGGACTGAAAAGAAGTACTGCTCTCAGTAAAGAACCCTACATGTAAACTCCACTCTAGCACCCCAGCTTCCACTCTCAGGTCATGGCTTTCCTGTTCTCCTTCTCTATGGCTTAAATAAAGTCTGCCTGATGTGGCCTCAATTTCAGGTGTACCTGGAAAACTCACTGGTCCTTGTTGAGTCTCGTATCAAGAAGGTGCTGATGCCAAGCAGATGGGAAAATAAACAGGAAATTCAATGCCTTCGGTATCAATTATTTTGTAGGGAAGCAAAAGAGTATTAATCAAAAAAGCCTACAGGCACTAATAATAATTAAATATTAATACTAAATTGCATTTTTTATTATTTTTTTGCATTCTATGGGTTACAAACGAAAAAAACCCAAACTTAAAATCAGAAAGTCTCCTTCCTGTAAAAGGAATAAATAATAATTTTCATTATACAATTATACAAATTTTTTATAGTGTTCTAAAATATCACAACAAAATCAGTGGTTTGAACTAGCTGATTAAAGAAGTAGTGTGTTACCAAAAATGGGATGAAATACTTACCAAAACTTAGTAAAGCTACATCATCAGACTAGCCTGATATTTTTTCACAGCTTCCTACAGAAATTAGGCTGACAATAGAAATTAATACAACCAAAATAATTATTTTCCTAAATTTCTGAACTTTTCCAGTTTCAACCAGCTTTGGCAGAGATGACATTGCAAAAACAACCAAGACCAGCAACCTCTTCTACATCTCATGACAAAGTGCTGGTGGAAAATACAGGGCTAAAACCCCATCCCTGCTATAGGACAGGAAGGCAGAATTTAGTTGTTATGTGCTGGCCATTCAGCATACCTGCAGCTCCAGACCTGCTCTGCCTCTTACCAGCAGAGCCAGTCAGATAAGAACATGAGACAACTCAGAGTATCCTCCTTAGAAGATGTAATCCATAAAAATCTGTTTAAAAATCCCTAAGAACCCATTAAAAAAACCTGTAAGAATCCATAAGAACCCCAAATGTATTAATTCTTCAGCTCAGAAAAGCAACAAGATCTTTAATACGATGTATAATCTTTCAGACAAGGAAAATGAAGCACAAAAACAAACTTAAATAACTAATAGTCTGTCAGGTGGTGTGCTAAATCAAACAAGACAAGAAATGGTTCAAACACTTGAAGCTGGGTACAGAAATTACCAAGGGAGAAACAAGTTGTCCTGAAGAGGGAATTCTTTGCCGTAAGTTTATCAACAGTATTCTTAAATATAAATATCTTGCTGTTTGTTGTGGTTTTTTTTAACCACAATGAATTTGTTATAAAAAGCAGGAGCTAAAAAGATTTGCTGGTGACACAAAGATGTGTATAGAAAGATCAAGATGTCACAAAAAATGCAATCAGATTACGTTTAAAGACTAGCAGAACTGCATGAAATACAACACTTCAGCATTTAAGACCTGATACAAATTTCTGCTGTAACACAAGGGATTTATTGTTTGGAAAAAGCAAGATGTGGATGTGTCAATCAATGACTAGCACTACAAATGTAACATGCCTCAAAAAGAGATATATGCCGCCTTCCACAGACTTTCCCACAAAAATAGGGAAAAATGAGTACCACTCTAAACTTTGTCAGGAAAGTTCACAAGAATCATTATCTACTTCCTTTAAAATAAGGGGGAAAGACCTCAAAGTGATGCAGAAGACTCCTGGGGTAACCAGCAATGAGACTACTGGACCTTGACTTGCTGACCATAGTCGAACAGAATGCTGAAGAAAAGGTATGACTCCTGGCAGTAAATCATCAAGAGGAATAAGAGCTACTTAAACTGAAGGACAGCTTTGGCACAAGAAGAAAAGGCCAGAGCAACCATAAATAAACCTAGGCTACAAATCACAACACAATTTCACTCTTGAACGTGACCGTATCCTAAGACATTTTCCCGAATGAGCAGACAGGGAGAAAACAGCTCAAATAGTTTTAAAACAGAACTGGAATATTTTAGGAGGATAATTCATACAGCATGTTTACTTAAGCAGGTAATAAACAGACTCTGTGGCCTAAGAGATCCTTTCCAATACTGTACTCTCATTTACTCCTCTCTTGCCCGCTCAACTTTTTTCTCAAGCATGTAAATTTTCAAAGACTTAACAGAGGCCTTTAACCTTCCTGAAAAAGACTCTGAGCCTCATTCACAAAGAAAAGCACTTCTTTTTAGAAAGAACCTTGTATCTGGGAAAAAGATAAATAAAAGCTAAATATGAATTATGCTGTGGCAAAAATAATACATTTGAGGAGATCAGGAAACACATTTATGTGGCATGACTTTCACTGCTGTCAACGTTAAGTAGAACAGCGAATCACAGGTTGAAAACAAAGGTTGAAATCACAGGCTGAAAATAAATCATAGGTTACTGAAAATAAAGCACACCTTAAGTGTGTCCAGCACACCTCGGCTCTTAAAAGTCTGATAGAGCTTTTTCCGGAGTTCATCTTGGGACAGCGTCTCCCTTTCAACCGAATCCATCCTGCCCTACAACAACACCAGACAAGAAGGACGTTACTGACTCCCAGCTGGGCCCGTGGCCGGCAGCCGGCGCGCCCCAGCTGCCCCGGCCTCCCCCTCACGCAGGCCCAGCTTTCGCCTCCTCCTACCCGCAGGGCGGGCGGCGGGCCCCGCACCGAGCCCGCGCCTGGGCGCTGCGCCTCGGCTCCCTCGGCTCCCGCCTGAGCCGCGGCGAGCGTCCCGCGGCGCCACAGGCCGCACCGCCGGGCTCTGCCGGCGAGGCCGGGAAGCGGCGGCCCTGGTGGCGGCGGCGGCGTCGTCGTCACGGGGACGCCGGAAGCGGAGGCGGGCGGAGGGGAGCGCTTCCGGGTGGCAGTTGGGAGCCGTTGGCGAGCTGGAGAGGCAGGGTAGGCGGCGGGCCCGGGACGCGCCTCTGCGGGAGTGGGGCTCCCTTCTCCGTCCTCCCTCTCTCCCCTGCCTGTGCTGCGGGCAGCCCCCGCAGCGCCCGGCCCCTCCCTTGGAGACGGCGGCGCCGGCGGTGCGCAGGGGAGCCGCCGGCAGCCCGGGCGGGCCTCAGGCCGCTGGGGAGCAACGGGGGCGGGTCACTCTGGAGGCCTCGGGGATGGAGCCGGGCCGCGGGGCTCTGTGGGACTGCCCCACGCCCTCTGTGTGCGAGGGAGGAGGGTGCCCGCCGTCTGCCAACCTTCCCCTTCCTGCTGCCTGTTGGTAGGGTCCCGGGGAGGGACAGAGGAGATTCTTCAGAGGCAGGCCGGCAGGCCAGTCGTAGGGTCGTTGCCGTCTTAAGTCACTGCGGGGGCCGTCAAGGGGATTAATCATCAGTCAGTTGTAGAGCAAGAGTTTTTAGGTAGTAGTAGCTAAGTTCACTTCCAGGTGATGTTTCACTTTCTAAGGATATCTTTTTTGTAGTATTAATGTGCATACCTGAGAGTTTATCTCTCTTTAGCCTATGGTAAATGTGAATAGGAAGCGTGTTGGCTGATTTTTAGGAGCATTTTTAGGTGAATTAAGAGTTTGTGTATAGACTCATCAGTAAAGCATGTCTGTCTTTTCTTGTAAGGAGCACTACACTGAAGAATGTCTGGAAGCTTCTACTTTGTGATAGTTGGTCATCATGATAACCCCATATTTGAAATGGAATTTCTGCCTCCTGGAAAAGTAGAGTCCAAGGTGTGTTTTTTCCCCTGTGATACTCTTATGATGTTATTATGGTGCATTTTCTTTGATAATTTTACAGTGTATTAGAAGCATGGCCAGCACGTTATTGAAAGCATTACTAGTATCCAGTTTTCCTGGGTTTTTGTACAGAAACTTTGCTGTAGGGAGTGGAACTCTGGAGTTCTTGAGTGTAATTCTTTGCCAAATCATACTGGTTCTTAAAACACAGTTTCCTTAAATATTTGGTGCTGTATGCTGAAGAATATATATGCTACTCGTGCTTTGGTCATTGCTCTTAGTGTGTAGAGCTTTTAAAAAAATGTTCATTATTTAATGCTACTTACTGTCACTCTCTATTTTAAGGCATCTGTATACAGTAATAAGGTAAAGTAAGGAACAAAATTTGAAAGCTCAATCCTTTACTTTTTACGCTATAAAAAAGATATTATATTTTAATGATTTTCAGTAATCATACTTGCTTTTAAGTAAGAAAGGCTTCAAACTTGTGTTAATAAATGGGGGTTTGAAAATGTGATAATAAAGACTACTCAGTAAGTAGCGTTTCCAGTGGGAAAATAACAGATCTATCCATCGTGATATTACATCAAAGAAAAGATAGCCTTCAGAATAGAAGTGTGTCAATCTGTGTGTCCAAAAATGGAAGTATAGGCTGACACTGATTTGAACAGCATGTTGTCATCTGTATTTTGAGCTAAGTGTCCCATAAAAGATCATAAATAAGAAGAGCTGCACTAGACTTAATGAGTGTGAGAATGTGTCAGGTAGTGGAAAAATCCACTTTTTGCATTCTGCTAAGGGAAATAACTTGGCTTGGGTAGGCATCTTCTTTGACTGGCGCTGAAGTACTAAATTTTCTCCCAAGAGAGAATCTAAACTTGATGTGCACTGAAGGAGAACTAGTAGACATTGGTATTTTTTGGCAATTTTTGCTTGTTTCTGAGACATGCTATTAAGAATAATTTCAGTGCAGGTGCGCAGCAGCCTGAAGTCGGTGGTTTGCATAACATACGTGGTAAATCAGCACAAGCTTTTGCCTCTTAAACTTCACTACTTAGTCTCTTCCTCAGTGTGGTTTAATGGCACTTGCAAAGCTGTTAATGTCCTGGGCCAAACTTCATTTGGGGGAAGAACATAGAGCACTGAGAGATATGAGAGTGGTGTTAATAGCGTCCCCGTGTTATGAGAAAGAGTGTGAGTCTACTTAGTTTCCAGTCACAGAAGCTTACAGTACGGTTTAGTCCTGTGTTTCTTCTTGTCAGATGTCTTCTGGTGTTCTAGTTTGTATAAAAAGTAAATGGCTCTTTGCCTGCACAGCTCTTCTAGGGTTAGGGCCAAACGCTGGGATTGCTCTAAGAAGGCCACTCGTGTTTATTATAAGAAGATGTATGTTTACATCTACATCATATTTCATACCAGTTGCAGGATGTTTTTCTGCACTAAGCTCTTGTGAAAAAGAAATCCCCCAAACAATTAAAAAAATCCCTTGTTTCTAGGCAAATAACCTGAAAAAACCCAGAATCTTTAGGTGAGAGTATTATCGGTGTTTGTCATCTGCATCTCTCTTTCCACATCTGTTGCCCAACTTTTACACTTTGTAACCTATTGTTCATTTTCTGTCAAATTTGAGGAAGACGTTATGGTCTAAAAAATGCTAAATTGCTGTAAATGCCACAAAACCGGGTGACTGGAAAGCAGAGAAAAAGACTTTTATCAGGGCCTCTGTTGTGAAATAAGTTTGCAGTGGGAGATTGCCCATTGATAAGCAAAAGAATTCATGCTTTAATTCATTCCTGAGCTATAAATATAGGCTTTATTGGGTTTGCTGCTCTCAAGGGTGGTTTTGTGATGACCTGTTTATTTCCCGTTTTTTCTCCCTTGAAACCAAGTATTGTGACAATATATACTAGTTTCATTTAATTACAGGTTGGAAAATATGTGGAAGAAAAGGAGGGTATATATAACTTTACGTAACTTGAGCAATAGTTGTTTAGCAACTTGAGCAAATTATTGTTTATATTTCACTCCTTTCCCTGAATCACTAATCCTCTGCCTTGTGGAAATACATTAGGATGATCATCGCCATCTCAACCAGTTCATTGCCCATGCTGCTCTTGACCTAGTAGATGAGAACATGTGGCTTTCTAACAACATGTATCTGAAGACTGTGGACAAGTTTAACGAATGGTTTGTTTCTGCTTTTGTCACAGCTGGACATATCCTTCCCTCTTCTCTTTCCTTACATTTAAATAGGAAAAGCCTTTTGCCAGAAAAGGACAAGTTAGGTAAAATAGGTTAGGAAAGATTTCTCTGGCTGTTCAGCACTATAATTAGTCACCAGAATGAAGTTAGGAGGCACAGCAGTTGTTGAAAATTGGGAACAGTTGGAAAGATCCTAATGAAATGTGGAGCTCACATGGAGTAGAGGGAGGAGGAATGAGAGAGTCTGAGCAAGCTTGGATGCTCCTCTGTTCCCATCCCTTGGATAGTGCTAGAGAGGAGAAGCAAGGGTAAACATACTTGGTGTCAGTCACACTCATCTTGAAAATGGAGTATGGAGGCTTGATCTGATGTATACAGGTAGTCCTAGAAGTGTTTGTTGTGAAACATTTGTGACACATAGCAAGTAACACTGAATGTCATTTTAAATTTAGGGGTCTGTGGGGAAGGTGCTGAGAGCATTCAGAATTGTATAGCTTTAAAACGAAGAACTTTGAATAGAGAGATGATTATTTTCAAATAGGGGAAACTTTAAATATAAAGGTGATGCTTTCTAAATTTACTTCCTCAAATGCTTCCTCCTATAGAGTCGCTGCTATTTAACGTACGGCTAAATGTGTTAAGTATATGCAGAATTAGGTGTAAATGCTTACCTGAGGATATGTTAAATGTCTCTCTTCTGTTTAAAAGTTATATTTTCCTTAATTGCTTTACATATGAGATTTATAATGCTTCATGATGTAAGACAAGAAGACGGAATTAAGAACTTCTTTAATGACGTATATGACTTGTATATAAAGGTAAGAACTCACTTCTTATTGTCCCACTGTGGTGCTTTTAAGTATGTTCTGCTGTACATGCTCAGGCGTGCCTGGGTTGGCGGTTTTGTCTCGCGGGGGCCTGTGTAAGTGGAGAAGCACCCGTGCAGCCCACATTAGCCAGAGTTGGCAGCGTGTGACAGAAAGGCTGTATTTTCCATGAAATACAAAATATTTTTCTAAATTCTTATTAACTGTGCTCTTTCAGAAGGTATTCTTCACTTTAGTCCAGCGATTTTGGGCAGTGTCACTAAGGGCGGTAATGAAAGCAAAGGACTGTTCTGCATCACCTCCCCCTTTTGAAATTAGGTGCTTTAAATATTCTTCACTTCTCACCAACTAAAGATTATTAAGCTCCTGTGCTGGGTTAACAGTTGGACTCAGTGATCTTAAAGATCTTTTCCAACATAAGCGATTCCATGATTCTACAGAAGCCTGGTCAAAGTGCTCCCCTCCCAGAACAAGTAGCTCATGTTCCCACAGCCTGGCGGTGCTTCCACTAGATGGGGCACTCACCAGCACTGGTTGGGAGGTGGCCACTTGGCCATCTCCGCCTCCCAGGGGGACTCGATGCTGGTGTCCAGAACAGAAGTTTCCACCAGTCTCGTGATGAATTTGTTCTGAGGAGCTGGTGCTGAGGGACGGCTGTGCACATACATGGGGAGAATGCAAGTGACTGTTGAGGAGCCCCATGCTCTAAAGTGGCACTACATGGGCTGAAAACTAATAATATAGTTGCCGTTTGAAATAACATTTTCTGGTGCTGGGCATTGTGCTTATTGACGAGTTTTTCTTCTTTCCTCAGTTTGCAATGAATCCATTTTATGAACTCAATTCTCCTATTCGATCCAGTGCCTTTGAAAGGAAAGTACAGTTCCTTGGGAAGAAACACCTTTTAAGCTGAATATATAAATTTCCTGAGTGAGTGCTTTTTCCATACTTTCCTGATTATTTGGACTGTAGTTCTTCTGGCTAGTCCTCAGCGTGTTTGATATTCATCTCCTGAAGATTGACAAATTGGATGCCGAAGAAGCTTTTTTTTTTTTTTTCCCCCGATACAGATAGGAACAGCCAAGCTTCTCTGGTTAAAACATGTATCTTAATAAGTTTCCTTTTACGTGCTATGAAAACTAAGCTTAAAAATGATGGGTGCTGAATAGGTACAAAGTGAGACATGTGGGTGTCAATGCATATGCAAAATGTGAGCCTCTTATACAGGGTGGGAGGAAATCAGATCGAAACATAAAAGACATCTCCAGTCATGTGATTTAATATGAGCAAAAGGGAAGTCTTGGCTGTTTGACCTGAATTTTGTTACAAGCTTTTCTACTTGCAGTCCTTCGCTAGAGAACTTACTCAGCAGACTTACTAGACTAACCTTATTCTTTGTGGTATTAAACCGGGTCTGTATTTATATTGTCATGTGTAATATATGTATTATAAAGTCCTCAATAAAAAGGAAAGAGGATATATCAGCAAAGCTCTATCTTCAGAAGTTTTGAGAAAAAACCTTAAAATTTCAAATTTACTGTTTAGTGCAATACATGTTTAGCTGGAGTGTTGTGTCAATGAAATGCATGAACAAAGTAGACCAGAACAGTTGTCTCTGCCCTGTTTAATTCTAAATCACACATGAAAAAAACCAAACTAAATTTACATATTCAAGCCCACCTCTTTCCATTATCTCTGCAAGTGCTGAAACTTCCTTTTTGAAAATATATTTAGAGTAGCGTGTTCGAACCATGAAGCTCTATTTGTTGAGGTTTCGGAAAGGCATTATTTGGTCTGTCCGGCTGCTTTTCCATTGTGAAATGTGCTTAGGGACCCTTTTGCAAAACTTTACCATCATTCCAAACCAGTAAGTTTTAAACGGGTCGTTTGGCATATATGTACCTAATACTTTATTTGGTTTCACAATCTTTTGAGTAATTTCCTTCCTTTTGCAGCCAATTTGTATAAGCTATCTTCTTGGACTTTTGGTTGGTTTTTTTTAGTGGCTGAAGAGTAATTTCCAAGGAAGTAGCACGCTGTTCTAGGAAGTACGTTTTGCATGGCCTTTATAATTCAAGAGGCCACGTGTATGTGCTTTAAATGTATAGTCAGTCATTAGTTCTTTGTAATTTATACTTGCTGCGAAACTGTCACTGTAAAATATTCCATGAGAAGAAGAAAGCAATATAAAGGTTGCAATGTTTACCTTAAATAAAATGTGGAACGATGCAGTATGGATGCCTGTTGAGTATACTTGAAATGATTTAGGGGAAAAGTAGATGATCAAACGGTTGGGCAAGTGAAGATGGGAATACTTGCCTATGCAGTATTACTTCCTAAAAAGTGCGCTGTACAGCATTTTGATGATGTCATATAATCTTATGTAAATCAACTGGGGTGGGGGTTTTGTTGTTACATATGAAAGCAACAGAAACACACTTGAGGTAAAGCGTTCCCATTGATATGACCAGGAGCTGTGAAATGGGAGCCCTTTTGCTGTTTTCTGCCTCCTCCCCCAGTAGCACAATACATTGGCAAAATACTAACAGTTAAGATTCACTGAGGAAATATGTTAAATAATCATATATGTAGCAGTAAAAGTTTTGGCAGAGGTGAAGGATTAGTGCTAAGAGTTTCCACCACTTTTAGAAACTGGGTTTTTTTGTAATTGTATTATTTTCTGCCAGCACACAGTAGGAAATGATGTAAAACAGACACGTTTTCTGTCTTGCTGGATCTCCGAAGGCAGTTAGCCAAACGCTGCCTGTTCTTATGCCCCCCCCAACATCTTCCCCCTTTTCTGACTATGGGGATTGTAAATGGGGAATGCAGCCTCGTCGGTCTGCCTAGGCTTTATGAAAACAGACTGTAACTGGCCACAGGCAAGGGAGAATGATGCCCTAACTCATTACATTAGTCATAGTTTGCTATGAGGAGTGTTGGCTCAGAATTCTGAAGGACCTTGGCTAGGTAGCTGGGGTTTCCCTGGGTATGGAGGAACACTTGTTCATGCTTCGGTTTGTGACTTTTTTTTACGGTAAGCTGAAGGACTGTTATGTGGAAGTGACAGGTGAAAGTTGTCTTGTGCTCAACTATAGTCACAAATCTGTCCTGTCAGAAAGTTCTAGTATGCATCAGGCAGCAAACAGTTCCTCAAGGGACAAGGCAAGAGAGAGACCTCTTTTGCAAGCGCTGTCTTCATGCCCCATCTCAGAGGCTTTGCTTTTGAATTCAAATGAAATCTGTTGCAGTATGAAAAGCAGCAGATAGATAACCTGTATTATGCAATAAAGGCAAAAAAAAACCCCAGCACAGAGGGTACAAAAAAAATCAAGTGTAAGGAAATGAGAACATTAGCCCAGGCTAAGAATGTGAACCAGCCTTAATACATCTAGGCTGGAAATGCAGCTTAGACTCCACTTTCTGCAAGGTTCTGTTACTGTTTAGGTAACCTCCATAGGACTTGACTTAGAAGTAAGATTGGTTTGAGGAGCAGAGCAACTGTTCAAACAGCCTGGTTCTGGCAGCAGTCTTATGCTAAGCACCTATAGACTGTGCTGCAACGTGAGCCGTCAGCGGTCTGAGCTGGTTTCTTCTGCCCCTTCCCATTGTGCTGTCCTAGTACAGCTTTCATCAAGCCCGCCAAATTGCCGTGGCTATTTTTTACCCATTTTAAAGGCCATCTGAAACTTTGCATACGTACTGCATAGTGTGTTGTCACTGTAAAGAGCCCTATGGCTAACAGAAATCCCCTAATACATTAGTACTTGAAATGAACCAGTGAACTGAAACAGAAGCCACAGGTGCCTACCTCACCCCCGCGCTGAACGGCAGGAACTAAGCTTTCACAGTACTACCCGCTGCTCTGCGTAGAGTTGTGGTACAGCAGCTCCCAGGGCACAAGTAATACGCTCCTATTACATTAACTTTTATTTAACTTTATTAA
This sequence comes from Coracias cyanogaster, assembly GCA_033124195.1. NCBI lineage: Eukaryota > Metazoa > Chordata > Aves > Coraciiformes > Coraciidae > Coracias > Coracias cyanogaster. The sequence continues at coordinate 8,897 of JAVSBS010017311.1, read as the reverse complement.
ACCTACTAATCTGATGGAGGCTTGGTAACCATGTTGTTACACAGAGAGGACAGGTAGGAAAATGCAGACAGACGCTTAGGCACAAGACGACAATGGCTCTCGTCCTTAATTCCTTCCTTTTGGCAATCTTACTTGAATCACAGTGATAGTTCTCTAGTCACGGTATCTTCACATCCTGTTTTGTTTCAGCCTTAATCTCTGCTGAAATGAGTGTTGAAGCTTTAAGTGATAAGGTTTTACAACAATTTCATGTCACTAGCTTAGTCACCTCCAGCACAATCAATCCTCATTTTTAAAGCTTTTTGTTCTCTCAGCTTAAGAGGAATTTAGCTAAGATTTTCTTCACAGATCTTTTCATTGATTGACTAGAAATTAAATGCAATAGAAGTAGTAGCTCAACTTGTATTTAGCTGTTAGGTGACTGAACAGAGTTCTGTTGCTGTTTATGCAAGACTGTAAGAATGAATTCTACTTAGGAACGAACAAAAAGGTAAAAAGATGTCACTTTTAAGCAGAAGCAGGAGATCTGTGGAGTAAAGCTGCCCTAGAGAGGTTCAAGCAAGAATACAATACAGTCAGAAGAGTGCATTAAGAACGACAAGAAGGTTGGTTTTGCAAGCTTTACTTCCAAATAATTACACCTGGTACAGACTGAACAGGTTAAGAGCAAACTCTTGCTGTTACTGTACTCACAAGACAGGCTTTTCTATCGGAACAGAGTCGCTGTACAGAAAGCAGAGTGTGTAGTTTAGTAACACGGCCTGTCCTACAGGCCTCAGGCTTCCTTTTGAAGTCCACAGGGTGTGCACATGCATGCCCGCTAGCAGTCAGGTCACACAGGGAAGCAATAGCGCTATCAAGTTCGCTGTTACAAAGACAGTGGGTCCTCTGAGAGCCAACATTCAGCAGCTTCTCTTACAAGTAGTCTACCCTTTAACTGCAGTGGAGAGCCTCAAACACACCTTCTGTGGTTTCATCTGCATTCCTGCAGAAAGACTGTCCGTTAAATAGGGAATTTACTTCTGCTCATCATTGTGTAATGAGTAAAGGAAGATAAAAGACACTGTCTTAAATGTGTAAGTCCATGTCCTAAAATAGCAAATTAAGGATCAAACTCAGCTCCAACACTAGCTGCAGGTATTTACTTGTATTAGGGCTGAAAGCTGTCACAAGAGTTTCCTGAGTTCTCTATGTATTGCCAATCCTTAGTTTCACAGTGCAGAGATTACTGGTAAACACATTCATAGCTTAGGTTAATAGGAACAAGAAGTTGGGAACTTTAAGGCTGTAGACTAAAAGTTCTTACACATCTGTCATAATACGGGTCCCTTCAAGTGCTATTAAAGCTGACTGAAAAAAATGTTTGATAAAAATGGTTATACTTCAGTTACTTGGATTTTTTTTTTCCATATTGATCAGAAACATGCTAGAATGGGACTTAAGGCAAAGACATGTATTAACTTAAAAAAATCATCAGTATCTTGCATTGAACTGCTGGAAAAATTAGTACAGCATTAGAATAGTAAATGAACGGAAAATGGACATTGAATGTGTAGGAAAAGTATTTCCTACTTAAAAACCTACACAAATTCTAGCAACATTAGGCAATTAGAGAAGACCTGAAGGTAATTTATATTAACTTAGAATAAACACATTAGAGATGAAGTACCACTCACTGCAAAAGGAATATAGTGAGACTGATGTTTAATATCTAGCATTAAGAAACTGGCTTCTGGTGAAACAAAAATGGAATGGTGATTTCATAAAAAATATACACATATAAAAGTATCTCTGTGCCTGAATTCCAGAACAGTTTCTCCAAAGTAGTGCTTCTAGAACTTTCAAGTTTTAATTATATTCAAAGTATTTATCATTTGAAGTTGGCAAATTACATTCTTATATTAATGTTTTTACATGATACCTTCCTAAACAGAAAGTGTCATTTAGTCAATAATGGATCACTCACAAATGGAAATTTTTCTTTTGCTCCCTCAAGAAAGCAGCAGAATATTACAATTTTAATATTAGAGTGTAACCCATTTGTTATTTTATCTGCTACACCTTTCCCATCCTTCCATAGAGCAAGCTAGTCAAAAGTAATCTGGGAAAAAAAAAAAATTAAGTCAACAACAAGATGAGCTGGGTTTGGGTTTCCGATTAAGGTTTACTGTATCTGTTTGAATAAAGTGATCTGATCTGTCTTCAGAGGCTAGAACTCTTCTAACAGCTTCTTCAAAGGCTGCTGCAACATTAGTGGAGTCTTTTGCGCTGGTTTCAAAATAGGGATGGTTGCCATTATTCCTGCACCAGTCTTGGGCTTCTTCTGTAGACACTTGCCTTTCATCTATATCAACTTTGTTACCCAGTATCACAAATGGAAAACTTTCAGGCTCCTTGACATCTGCATAATAAATGAATTCTTTCTTCCAGTTGCTTAAGTTTTGGAAACTTTGAGAGTCATCCACGCTGAAGGTCAGCAGGCAACAGTCAGAACCTCTATAGAAAGGAGTCCGCAAGCTCCTAAAACGCTCCTGACCTGCTGTGTCCCATATCTGCATTGTAACAAAATGTCCATCAACTTCCAACTCTTTATTTAAGAATTCCACACCTATTGTATGAAACAGCTGTGCGTCAAACTTGTTGGTGACGTATCTGTTCATAAGGGAACTCTTCCCAACTCCACCATCTCCTAGCAGTATTACTTTAAGAAGCGATGATTTTGCTGCCATTGTTATGGGGATAGATCCTCCTGGCTTCCTACACCTGTAAAGATTAAGATGATCATTAAAAAGGAAGGAGTTGTGAGCAGAACATGTTACACACAAATATCTATAAAGTGTTAAAAGTCCACCAACATCGTTTCACATACAAAAGTGGGAGGACTGTGTTAAACAGGTGAAGTGCAGATACTCATAGTAAGAACACCCACTCAAGAATAACATGTGTTTAACCCCAAACCCTCCCACATATGTGCACAAGGGGTATCACATCACATTCAGCAAGGGCAACAATTCACTGAAACAGATCCATGGAAGAAAGCAGAGTGAGAGAACTGTCCAGAGCACAAGGCTTGAGCTGGTCACTTCGGTGTTACGCTCCATCAGCAAAGTTATTTAACGTGCAGAAGAAAGATGAAGCTTTAGGAATACAGTGGGATACGATCTGTTACACTGGAATAACTGCTGCGCTTCACCCAAAATTGCAACTGGACAAGGGCATTTTAAATCAATTCACAGAGAAGACAAAGTTATCTACAGAACAAATGCAAATGCTGTAATTTTATTTTAAAAGCCAGGTATCGGAACACAAACATTCAGTATTTTAGAGTTTACTCCTTGCAGAACAGCCACGGTGAATGGAATACTATCACAGCTCTTACAAAAGCAAGTTCACTGGTGCTGCTTCAAATGGCACTTGAGATGCCAACCACTGAGGCCAAGCCTACACTGCCAGCGCAGTTAGTAGGTGTCAGCTTCCTGTGCTAGAACTGTCCAAAGAGCCTGGACATGTTAGTGAAAAGCCTGGCTGCCTGCACAGTGATGCCAAATCAGTGGCACCAATGAATTTTTTTTACTGTCAGATTTTAATGTTAAAGAATTTTTTTTAAAAAGGAATTAGCTCCTTGGTGTTCTGTGCCAGCCCAAGATTTACCCTCATTCCAGCGGTATCATCGAACACTGCAAAAAAGTGTTTTAGTTGCTATGGGCTAAAGTTTCTTCTTAAAGAGCCCAAACTCAAGTTTCTGTATGAGGAAAAACTGCTGTTCCTATACTTACCCATTACTGAAAGAGCTCAGAGTAATTAAGCCAAAACAGGCTTCTCTGAAAATAGCGACTATTTAAAATGGAAATGGGTCATAAGTTGCCTAGTCGGTCTCCTCCTCTGAAGGAAGGAATGCAGTCTTGCGAGTTGTAATTAGCATTACTGGCATATACATCACCCACGGAATATGGTTATGGAATTAGCACGCGATACAAGCTGGTGTGAGAGTCATATGACTTGATGCTGCCATAGAAGCAAGGCCTACATTAGAAGTGAGAAATTTCAGGAATTTTTTTGTCTTCAGCTTTCCATCTTTGAATGTTTATTCGTTAGACACAGTCTACAGCTGAAGCCTCAACACAAAGACATTTCAAAATATACGGAACAGTGGCTGCATCCGTTAAAAATCTGTTTGGAGCAAGTAATTTTATTAATTCATACTGTGTAATTAAAAACAATGTTTATAAATCCTTAATATTTCTACAGTTTTGTATTACAACAACGTTAAAACTCCTTAAGAGCTACAAGTGGATTGTTCATTTACCTTTCACAGAGCTCTGGGATCATTACTACGGCTCAGGATATGAACACATACCTTTTTAGGTATGTCAAAAGTCTTAAGAGTCACCAGCCTACTACTTCCATGTGATTTCCATGTTCATGCTGAAATATTTTAAATGGTCCAGGGTACTCACTTATCTCCCCAATTGCTACTATTGGTTAATGATAAGTAATTTGAGCTATGCCACTAGATCGTAGCACCTTCTGAATAAATAATGCATTCATGAGAACAGAGGGTACTGAATGTTTCCCTGTTCTTCCGCTTCAGTGTAGGAACAAATTACAATTTTTTTGTTTCCTGTCCTACTGAAATCACAAGTTCCCTAGGAGACAACGCGAATCAAAAACTGACTGATGTAGTTCTGACTGGCACTATCCACTTGTTTCTTCAGCTTCTACAGTTTGAAGAACTGCAGTTATTACCATTAAATTCTCCATGAAGCCACGTTTTAAACAAAATACAGGAAAGGAAATGGTTAACACTATCTACTACTTTTGTGCATCCAGAACCTAGGAGACTGATGACCACAGAAATACTTTCACTGGGCAGACAATTATAGATCAGCTACAAACCATTAAAAGCAACTTTTCAACTAGAACCAAACTGGTCCTTCCACACACAGGCTACAGAAATGGTCTTCCCAGGGCTGATAAGCAAGTATCTCAATGCGGTGCTGGAAGCAACATCCCTTCTCAGGACACTCAGCTCCCAGTAGAAGCTGTCATGCCAGCAGTTAAATGTTTTTGTCAAGTTTTTAATCCAAAATAAATGGAATATATGATCAGTTGTTTAAGTACTTACAAGCTGGATCTGAAACAGTAAGGAAGCATGTTTAAAGGCATTAAGAAGCCTTTTTGATTGGAAGCTGTAAAAACTTTACACAATTACAGATTTTCTGCCTACATAAGGGGGACACATCTGTCGCCTCACTGATAATGCCATTTAGAGTATCTGCAAGAACCAGGACAGAAGTTTTCAGCACAGCAGGCTGCTGTATTCTTTCCACTTACACACTTTCAAATAAGTTAACATTTTTAAGGAGCTCGAATTTTGTATTTTTTCTAAGTTACAAAGCCTTAATATTCCAGAAAATAAAATAACAATAAAATCATTAAGATACCTGGTGAATTAATGTTGTTTCTCCTATTACATACTCCAAAATTATCTGTATAATGTGCCTTTTGACAGTGTTTTTGGAAGGAACAGTCAACATCTGGTGTCATATTTCTGAAGATTTATTACCTCAATAGTTCAGTTTAAATCATTCAGCATCTGAAGACAAAACAAAAACTTACTTTCTAACGTGCATCTGATTGTTTTAACCAACATCATGAACTGCAGCACACCACAGGATTACCCATAACTATTTATTCCAGTTATTTGTTACACTAATTGTGCTGCACAGCAAGAATAATCTCAACCTAGTACACAGGGGAGTCTGCAAAGAGAAGATTTTTTCCCTCTATAATTTCAATAGTCAAAGCAACTCATGGCAGATAAAAAGCAGCGCCACTCAGCCCATTTGATAACCATCTCTGAGTTGCCTCCACCAACTTAAAAGGACTGGAGCTCAGACCACAGACTTCAAAATTCCTGGTGAAAGCAGGGAACAGTTTCTACTAAGTGCCCTTTCTAACATGATCACACAGCACAATACAAACAGCAGTTGAATTGTCACCTCCCACAATCTCCCTTTTAAACAGTGAGTTGAATTGCACGGCTGAAACATTTCCATTAGCAGCACAAACATTTGCTGGCAAGACTAAAAACAACACTCTAAGCAACTTAAAACCAGTGCATTACAAAAATTTTTGATTCCCAGGCGCTGAAAGCTGTCTATGAAAAAAAGCATAAGCCTGTGGAAAAATACTTGTTAGCCACCACGATAATTACGTTGTATCTATGATGTCAGCAAGCACACTTAAACCATCAGCAAGCCAAGTCAATTGGAACCATGTATAGTTTCACTTTTCCTACACTGATACCAGGCACAGCACCAGCATGTAAATAAAAAGACCCAACCAAACCGCATAGCAACAGAAGCCTCACCTCTACTCCCCCCTTTTTAATAAAAGGCACCACTGAATTCCCTCAGCATTCTTGAGGAAACAGTTGTAAGGGACTCTTCAAATTTCCATATTATTGTTTCTCTACTTTCTAATGTGGAAACAGGCAAGAAAATTTATTTCAGACACCATTTTCAGCCTGTGATCGCTGATGAACCACCTGAGATACAAAACCAAGACTAAGCCCAAAGGTTTCTTTGAAGATACATGGTACGCTGTCCTTTAACTGGATTTGTTAAAGAGCACCCATTTGGCTTGGAGAAGGAAAAAAATCCAGAGTAAGGCAGACTCAAGTTTGTTCCAACTAATCACGCTTATTTACAGCCCAATATGCTTCAGCCAAGACTTAGAAAAAGAGGCCATCTTTGTTAAAGATTTAGGAAAAAGCACTCTCTCAAAGTTTCCGACAAGCAGAATTAGCAGTTCTATAACTAGTGTAACAGTAACACTGACCATGTTTCATAACTTCCTCTCCTCAAGTTTACACATGTATCACCACATCCATTTCAGCTTTGAAGCCTAATCACAATTTTCTCTGCTAAGCCGCCTAACTTTGTTAAACCACAGGTATCAGACATTAACAGTTTTAAAGGGCACACAAACACTTCAAGTATTTTGACAGAAACAGGTTTTTCAGTAATATAAACTTAGTCCCTCTGTCATGACTATTTTTTTTAATACACTAACAAAGCATTTAACAGTATTTACAGGGCTAGCACAGAAAAAAGCTGTTTCCTGTAGCTTGTTAGTTGCAGTGGCTGATCAAGAGATGACATAAATTGCTTCTGTGTAAAATAGCTGCAGGAACAGAATCCAGAAATACATAAAGTAGTTTTCAACACTTACTGTTTGTGGAGTTTTTACATCTCTCAGCCCTCAATCACTACAGAGTAGCTCAAGTTTCCAGAAATCTGAAGCAAATTTTCTCATTTTTCTCTGCTTAGCCAATCCTTGTTCTTGTATTTAAAAGTTACTGGTTTACACCCTGGCCAATTAAGAAACACAAGAAGGGGTTATTTAGTGCATAAGAGGCCATAAGCATGTTTGACCTTCAAAGATTTTGCTCTCAGTTCAAAGGGAAACAAAGATACAAAGTCAAAATGCTACATGCTTTGTACTTTTGAATGCATTACAAGCTCAGACATCAATCAGCCTCCAAACTGACCTTGCCCTCCGCGGGGTACCAACTTCAGAGCTGTGGATCAAGAACATCCCTTTACTGATGGCCACTTGTCAGCTGCCTAGTTCTCCAGAAGGCTAGAAGCCCTTCAATCATACGGCTTGACCTACAGAGATCCTAATCATCTTGCAAGTCTTCCTTCCTTTATCTGTGACTTCACCATTGCACAGTGAGGGTAGTTTCTGTTGGATAGATCTTTAATAGTCTAATGACAGGTTATCTGCAAATTGCCTCTAGTTGTAAGCAGCCTAGAAATACTTTATCTAACACCAGAACATCACTAGAGTTTATTCATAATAATTTGTAATATGAACACAACCCAAACTGAACTGACATACAGCTGTTGCCACTCATTTATATCTCAAAAAGTTGTAATTTGGGGTTTCTTTAAAAGGTTATTTTGAACTAGAGACTCTGGGAGTTGAAACAGTTGCCTGGCATGACTCAGGACTATGAAAGATGCAGCAGCCAAAGGAAGGAATCCTTAAGTCCGCATAACCCCTGGATCATGAAGTCATCCCAGTACCTACTGCCATAATCACCTCATTTATTCTAACTTATATCTAGCCACAAATTCAATCAGCAAAACTTGTCAGAAGAAATACCTACGTTTAAACCTCTGCTAGTTCAATCTTGAAGTGACCTGGTCTTCGCTTTCCATCTCATTCCCCACGTTCAGGTAGAGCAAGCACAGTATTCTGATTTAATCAGAGCTGACTTTTCTCAGCAGCTCCCAACTTAAATATCCTATTACTTTCAGCCAACTTCAGAACATCCTTAGGTGCTGCTGCTCTGGGTCCAACATTTCTAACAACTCTTGAGCTAACTGACATTCTCCTCGCAACCCACTTCTCTGTTACTGCTTCCACTCTTTCAATAACTTATCAAGCAATTATTTCTGCTCATGCCTGCTCATCTTTCTCCCTTTCATTAGTTTCCCTTTTCCTCCGGGGGACTCTTAGCAACAGCAGCCTCTATGGGTCAGGCTACGCTGTGCATTCCTGCTCTTCCCAGTGTAACTATGCGCTCAAAGCCCATCCCTGCGGGACTGAGTGGGTTACACAGTACCGGGCCAGCACACTGTCGGCTCTGCAGAGAATGAGAACAGAAACAAAGTACCAAGGAGAATGAACATTATAGAAAAAAAAAAAAAAAAAAATCCATAAGGAATTCTTACAAGCCTTTTGGCTGGGAAGTTTTTATTTGTTGTGAAATTATAATCCTAAGGAGCTGAAAGATCAGCTTCTCATGGTTTATTACTAAAGTAACAGAAAATAAAATACAAGTTGAAATCTAAATACCTCATCTGACAGTCTGCATTCCCCCC
>JAVSBS010017310.1:0-11640 GCA_033124195.1 Coracias cyanogaster | reverse complement strand
CTGCCCAGCCTGGCACAGCCCTTCACAGCCCTTCCCACCAAGAAATTGTTCCTCGTGTCCAACCTCAACCTCCCCTGAGCAACTTGAGGCCATTTCCTCTTGTCCTGTTGGTTGTTCCTTGGGAGAAGAGCCCGACCCCACCTGGCTCCAAGCTCCTTCCAGGGAGTTCTGGTTGATCCCAGCCCCTCCACGTGCAGCAGAAGAACCCTGACCCCAGGGTGGGGGACATCCTGACTCCCCAATGCAAAGATTTAAAACTTGAACCAGATGAAGGGTGTTCCCTGGTGCTAACATCTGCTTTTCATCCCTGTTGTGCAAGAGGGTGGTTGTGTGGATCGGTGGCGCTGAAGAAAGGAGAAGCTGAGTTCTCCCGTGTCCTGCTCTGCCACCTGCTCTCCTGGTCCTGTCCCGGTGTCCTGTGCGCGGGAGGTGGGTGGCTGCTCGCTCTGGAGCACGGCACAGCTGAGGGGCTTTAATTAGCTCCATTTGAACCTCGTTAGCAGTGGGGCCTGTGGGCAGGCTGGGCCCGGGCGGGGAGCTGGCAGGAGAGGGGCTGGTCCCTGTAGATGGCACTCACAGACCAAACATGCGGCTGGTGGGGCACCGGCGGCACCTGGCGAGGCTGCAGTCGCTCCTGATGCCTCAAAAAGGCAAATCTTGCCTCAAAAAGTGTATCTGTGAAGGTGCCCCCCCCAGGGGCTGCGCCTCTTGGCTTCATGGTGGGGGGGCAGCAGGTTTTGGGGTGGCTCTTCAGGAGCTGTTTGCCTGGAGAAGGTTTCCCCCAGCTCTTGCCCCTGGCCTCAGCCCAGCCGGGTTTAACAGAGCCCTGTTAGCTCGTTTGCAAACTTCTTGTGATTCTGGGACCGACAAAGTTTGAAGACACCCTGGTTTGGCTGGACTGAGCCGTGGGCTCCCCGCTCGCTGCCGTCTGTGCTGGTCCAAGGCTTGGCACCAACCCCAGCAGGACTAAAGCCTGGCCCAGAGTTCCCTCCGTTCTCCTCCGAGTCCTGTTTCCCAGCCCGAGTGCGTTGCACAGACGTGGAAACCCAACTGCGGCAGCACCCGTGGGTGAGTACCTGGCTTTCTCCGTGCAAAATTAACCGCCGTGCTTAACGAGGCACGTTGCTGCCACGAGCGTCCACTGCGGCAGCAACATGGGCAGGACGGTGTCAAACCTGCAGACCCCCTGTGAGGTGCTGGGAGCTGCTGTGGGCTCAGAGGGCTGGTGGCCCCAATTAGCATTAATTAGCCGTGGCCTGTTTGTGCTGGATGAGCTGCAGGGGTGTTCTCCTCCACACCATTTTCCTGGCCCTGTTGGGGTGTCGCTTTGGGGTGCAGGTCCCATACCCACCTTTGGGTGCTGCTGGAGTTGTCACCCAGCTCTGGAGCATCAACACTCCCCCCTGAAGGCTGCGTGGTCGTGATTTGTTGATCTAGGAGAACAATAAACCCAAATCTAAACCTTCTGCCTCTGCTCAGATTGGGCCAGAGGTATCTTCCACCCTTGGAAGTGTTGAAGGCCGGGTTGGACGGGGCTTTGGGCAACCTGGTGTGGTGGGAGGTGTCCCTGCCATGGCAGGGGGCTTGGAACAAGATGATCTTCAAGGTCCCTCCCAACCCAGTCTGGGATTCCATGTTCCGTGCTACAAGCCCAAGCTCTCAGCTCTGCCGAGGCCTCCAGCTGGGGAGCAGCTCAGGCTGGGATTCCAGTCACAAACACAAGCTGGCAGCACGGATCAGCTCTGCATTTATTTTAGACTCCAGTTAAAGTGGCTCCTGATGCTTGGGATGCAAATTTCCTTCCTTGCGATGGGAACCGCGGGCCCTTTGCCGAGCGCGTTGGATGTCAGGAGCCCGCGTGCTGCGGCAGCGTTGTCCTCGGCCCCGCGGCGTGCAGAGTCACCTCTGCGGCAGAGCACGGGGGAACCGCCTCTCGGCTTCTGCTGGCGTGGAAAAGCTCTTTCCTCACTCCCTGTGCCCAGACCTGCCTTTTAACGAGGGTTCTTTTACAAAGTTATGGGGCTTTTTTGGGAGGGGGTGTGTGGACAATGGGCTGCGTGCGAGTTTTCTGGTTGTTGTATGGAAGAAGAGATGGTCCCAGTCCCTGCACTCACCCAGGGAGGAAAAAAGAGAGATACGAGGCGTTTCGCTGGGGGTAAAGTTTATTTCATTCATGGACTTCAGGAGGTAAATTCCTCTAGTGCTCAGTTTCAATGGGCAGCATTATCCGTAGGGGCAGATCTCCATCCCGGGGTCAGGGACCTTCCAGCGCACGCTGGGAATACGCTCGGTCCGTCCCGTGGAAGGGCAGCGTCGGGCGGAGCGCTGTGTTCTGCTGCCTGCTCTTCATCTGGCTTTGCCCACACCACCGGGACAAAGGTTTCACCTCTGTCAAATGAGGAGAAAATGAGGAACCTGCCTCACAGCTGGTCTGAAACCAGGGCTGGGATGGGCCGGGCCGGGCGCGGGGGGAGCAGCACCGGGCAGCCCTCGGTGGGCGAGGAATCGGTCCCGGTAAGAGGCTTGGTTCAATATATCGCCGATGCTCTTGGGGAGCAGCACTGGGGGCTTCGGGGTGACCGTGCCTCTGGAGGTGGAATGTCCCGCGCACCTTTGTAGCTGCACTCCCAGTTTTGCTTCCAAAGGTGCTCGCAGTGACCCCCGGCCCCGGGGGCTCCTCTCAGGGGGGGTCTCGGCTTCTTTTCTGCGCCAGACAAGATGGTAGAGCCGTGGGCACGGGCGCTGCTCAAGCTGCGGCTCTGTGTTTGTTGTGGAATTCAGGCTGTGTGTTGGGAAGGAGCTGGAAATATTTGAAAACCTGCTGGAGAGTCTCCTCTGATGTCTTTTCTGTTCCACTCAACAAAGCTCCTCTACACAACTAGCAGGATTCTTCTGTAGGAAAAATTAGATTTACTTAGTTGGCTTTTTGTCTAAATCCTTCTTCTGATCTCTATTTTTTTTCCCCCTCACACGATGGAAAGGTGAGTGGAAGTGGCACTTCAGCCACAAAAGCCTTCCCTTTCGAAACAGTTGTTTTTGTTTTAATTTTTTTTTAGAGGGGGCTGTGCAGGGGAGGACAGAGAAGCGCTTTCTTTGTGAGGTACACTGGGGAATAGAAGAGTAAAGGAAAGGAATGATCATAACTGTACTGGCAACAGAACGATATTTTTTTTCGAGTACCAGAGCTAATTGAAGAAGGAATTCACACAACAATTTTTGCAATCTAAGGATGAGTAAACATGAAAGGGGATGCTGTACTCCTGGCGCATGCTAATGCGGGACCGCACGCGTGGAAGGGGGAAGATGTCCCGAAAATTAAATCCGAGATGAACATCTCAGATGTTACACTTCAGTATTTTCTTCTTTACGTTGCCAGATCAAAGACAGGAGCTGAAGCCCATGTCCAAGGGTACCTGTTGAGAGGATGAGGCTCCAACATGCCTACGAGGTGAAACGGCAGGAAAATGGGGATGTCGGGGCTGAGTCAGTGGAAGTGCTTCCATGAGTTGTGGGGTTCTCTGGATCCATGTGGATCTTGTTGGCTTCCGCTGGGTTTCTGACGGGTTCAGAGAGGCCTTGCCCATGTAGAGATGCTCGCAATTACCCCCCGCTATAATTGACATCAGTTTCTGGGATGTAGGCAAATGGGGCTGACATGTTGGAGCACATCACCCAGTCCCTGCGACTCCTGGGCGTGAAGGGGCTCGTATTGTCACCTCCGGCGCTGGCAAATTGACCTGAAATGGCCTCAAACCCGCGTGCGAATGTGCGCTCGCATCCGATGCCTCCGCGCTCCCTCATCCCTTGGGAGCCTCTCCCGATTTCGGTCCTTTCCATGCTGCAAACCGCAGCCACGGTTGTCATCGGCTCCCGGGGATCCTCTTGCTCTCTTTGCAACCAGAGTAACGCTCCTGTCTGCTGGTTAATGAGAGCCGGGAAGTGGAATTGTCGAGATTCGCAGGTTTTGCAGCTCGAAGAGACCATTATGTTCCCCGTGCTCAGCCTCCCGCAGAGCACCGGCTGGTTTGTCCTTTTTTTTTTCTGCGCAGTGGAACGAGAAGGTTTCTCTTGGCAAGGATGCCAGCCTCCGTCTGAAACAACCGAGTGATGGAGCATTTACTGCATCCCCGGTATGCTGCTAATATGTTCTGGTGGTTAATTACTTCTCGCTCTTTTAAGGAAAAAAAAAAAAGCTCATGTACTTAAAATAATCCTAATGGTTCCATTGTTCAGCCTGAGCCGAGCGCCCGCTCCCCCCTCTCTGGCAGAGCTGCTGTCTCTGAGCAGGAAAACCCGATGGGCATTAACGCCTTGAACAACCACTTGAGGGTTTTGAGCCTTTTTCGAGCCTTTTTGAGCCCGATGCCACCCTGAGGAGCTTTGCAGAGCTGTCCCTGCGGGTCCCATGCCCACCTTTGGGTGCTGCTGGAGTTGTCACCCAGCTCTGGAGCATCAGCACACCCCCCTGAAGGCTGCGTGGTCGTGATTTGTTGATCTAGGAGAACAATAAACCCAAATCTAAACCTTCTGCCTCTGCTCAGATTGGGCCAGAGGTATCTTCCACCCTTGGAAGTGTTGAAGGCCGGGTTGGACGGGGCTTTGGGCAACCTGGTGTGGTGGGAGGTGTCCCTGCCATGGCAGGGGGCTTGGAACGAGATGATCTTTAAGGTCCCTCCCAACCCAACCCAGTCTGGGATTCCATGATTCCATGATCTCGCTGAAATCTGCAGCCTGGGTGGGCAAACCCATCTCCCCATGGCTCCCACAGCCCAGGACACCCCCAGGGAGCAGCTCTGGGTGGGATGTTCTCCTGGAGGGTTTGCTGTGGCACCGGGCTGGGGAAGCACCAGAGAGAAGCTGGGAGCTGGCAGCGGCAGCCGCGGTGTGCGGCCGAGCATGGCCCGGGGACGCCTCGGTGCCCGTTCTCCGGTACCGGCATATATCCTGATCTCTTTTTGTTGGCCACCGTTATTTTAATCTGCGTTTCTCTCACATCAACATCAAACTCCCTCTTTCTGAAGAATGCGGGGGGCGGGGGGGTTAGGTTTGGGCCCTTTGTGAATCGTAGCACAGGTTTGAGATACTGCTTTTTGCTTTTAGAAGTGGGGGTTTTTGTCAATGTTACAGCTTTAGCTTCCCCACAGTCATCGTATTGGCTTCTTGGCTGGCCTGGGATGAGCGTGCTGGAAACATTTCCTGGGTTTATTCGGGGAAGGGAGGATGGCGTGTCCTCAGCGAAGGTTCCCGTTCCTGTCACACGTGTGTGCAGGCGTTAACTGGTGGCTCGGGCTGTTTTGGAAAGCGCTGTTCAAGCCAGAATGACTTTCTCCCACCATCTGAAGGCAGCGGGAGCATCTCCCGTGGCCTTATCAGACCTCGAGGTGTTGGTTCTTGCTGCTCCCAGGGGGTTTCCAGGCGCATACGGAGCCCCCGGGAGAAGCTGGATTTGTGGGAGCCGGGCAGGCAGGCAGCCAGAGAGCCCCTGCCCTCCAAAGTGTGTTCTCCACATAGGGAAGAACGTGGAGGGAGCCTTTTGTTAAGGGGAGGAAGGATTAAGGTGCAGTGAGAGCTGGTTTGCCAAAGGGCGCCCATGGAAGCGGTGCCGGGTCAGAGATCCCCACGTCTCTGCCCCACCACCATTTTTCTCCTCTGCTCTTTGGCTGCTCGCGGCGTCTTACGGGATAACCAGGACTTGGATTTCCAGCCTCTTAAAAGAGGCAATTTAAGGAGATTTCCAGGGAGCAGAGCTCCTCGGTCACCTCCCTTCCCCTCCGTTTCCGCAGGTCACCTCTCCGCCGCTGAAGATGTTCTCCTCCCCCTTTCTCCATCCACAAGCTCTTTTAGAGGCTCTTTGCTCTCCTCACTTTCCCACAGCTCAGAGCCATTCTCCCAGCTTCAAAAGGTTTACTAATTACCCTAATGAGGTCAGGAGAGACCAAACGCTTCTGTGACTTAAAGCAGAGGTGGGAGGGGTTTGGCATCTTGGCTGGTGCCGGTACCAGCAGTGTCTCTACCTCCGCTTGTTCTCCCCCCACCTTCCCATCTCGAACAGGGAACAAAAAAAAAAAAAAAAAAAGAAGAAAAATGTGGACAGAAGGTCTCAAATGTATCAAACAGCTTTTAAAAAGAAATTCCTTTTGCCTGTCAAAAGAACAAACAGATACACCAAAAACTGTCAGAATTAGTGTTGGAGTAATTGCAGAAGCTCTCCAAGGTTAATGCTCCATTAACGAACAGCTCTGGCGCAGCTAAAAGCCAGGACGAGACAGGTTGTCAAAGGCTTGCTGGAGATTAAAGAGCTGCGTTCCCAGCCGAAACTCTCCTGTGGATGTTGTTTGGAAGGGGAGGGAACGGGGCTGTTTGCGGATGAAGATAACGCCAGCCATGGCTTGTGCTGCCGCGGCATCGGCAGAGGAGCGTGACCCAGAGCTGGAGCGCTGGTTATCGGAGCTTGCTGAGGTCCCTGCTCCCTGGGCCGAGGGGTTTCGGAGGGTTGGCTCTCGCTTAAACGCTCCACAAATTCTTTAGCCTCCTTAGGCCAAGTTTCAGAGCCCGAGCGGGCAGCGTGGGGCAGGGGAACCGTCTCTAAGCGCCAGGTCGCTGGGGGGGAGCCGGGTGCTGGAGGCCCCCCCAGCTCAGGGACTAACCCTGCCGGGGGTTCAGCCAGCCCGGTGGGATCGGTGGCGAGCAGGTCATCGGTCTGAAACTGAACTGGGACCTGATTTCATCCCCCAGGCCAGTGTGAGGCTCATTTAAATAGAACTGACCTTGATTTTTCTTGTGTGGAAGGAAGGAAAACCATTCCTAGCTCCCAGCGAGGTAGATCCCTCCATGCCCCAAACATTGCGCTGGGCGTGGGGGGGATTTAACAGGCCTGGGCAGACACAATCGCAGCTCTGGGACCACCCTTTGACGTGGACTTGGGTTTTCAGCATCTCCCAGCAAGCCAGTGACCTTTCTTAACGCGTGGAGCTCCAAGCTGAGGTTTGCACTCCTTAGACAGCAGAGCATTGTCCAGCAGCGACCTTCCCGTGGCGAAGGCGCGTGTAGAGGGAGGACAAGGCGGTCGAACTCGCGCAGCCCTGGCAATGCCACGCTGAGGACCAGCCCCAGCCTTCTCCATCGCAACTTCCCTGCGTGTAAGCAAATACCCGCTCAGAGGGAGCCAGCGGGCGCCCGCTGCGGCTCTTGATCTGGATGCGGACGAGGCCGGCGTGACTGTGTTCTTTGTCAGGGCTGTCGCCGCTTTAAAGCTATTATGATGGTGTTATGATAGCGCCGGAGATCCCTGCCAGGATCAGGGCTTTGTTACGCTGGATGCTCTGCGCACAGATGCTGAGAGCCGGTCCCCATGCCATAGCGCGGCAGCCTCGCCTGCCGAGAGAATGGAAAAGGGGAGGGAAAAAATAAACGGTGCAGCAGAGCCTCGCCGAAGGGGCTGGCTGGAGAGCGGGGTTGGTCCCGCGGGTCCCCAGCCCGGCTTGGATGCGGCTCCAAGCAGCGCGGCCGCGACGTCCCCTTGTCCCCGCTGCGCCCTCCTGACGGGGGAGCGAGTCCTGAGCTGGGATGTGGGTCCTGAGCTGGGATGCGGGTCCTGAGCCAGGATCCGGCTCTGGCACGGCAGGACCGCGTGGCCATGGGCCCGTTCTGGTAGCGGATGGCTGGAAGTTAACTTGAGGGAGGTGAGTTCTGAGCTCCTTGCGAAGGGCTGGTGTGAGAGGCCTCTTGAGAAGAACAGCCGCGAGCGGGGGAAATGAACAATGTCATAATTAGAGAATTAAACCTTTCCCGTTCTTCTCTTTATCCTGATGCAATTTGTAATGATTAGACCTGGGGTGCAGCGCAACCAGACAATGCAAGTTGTCTATACAAGAGCAAAACAAGACTCCTGCACAGACCCTGTCTCTTTATTAAGTTGATTTGCATTCATAATCTTCATTTGCCGTTATTATTTTTCCCCCTTGTGCTTAGTGAGTGATATTAGCATAAAGTCCCTTTTTTCTTGTTTTCTATTCACGCTCAAGGTCAGAGACTTAGTGAGACACCGACGAAAACAATCTCTTCCTCACCCTCTTTTAATTCTTTGCAGAAACATGTCCTGGGGATTTTAACATAACAATTGCTGGGAAAGGAGGGGGGAGACCTGAACAGAGCCCTTTCTGTGCTGGAAAAACGGAGCTACCCAAAAAAGAGAGATGCAAATCCCCGGGAAGAAGGGAGGAGGGAGATGGAGCCGGGAGCAGCACCAGTCCTGCCTCGTTTCTCTGAAATGGGAGAGCTACTCGGGCGATGGCACATCGGGGCTGGGCCCCTGGAGCTGTGTCCGGAGCAGACGGTGCTGGGCAGCTCCAGCCTGTTCAGACCCAGGACAGCCCTGCCCTGAACGCCACCGACACCTCGCTGAGCTGGGAGCGCCAGGCAGCACACCCGCGTTGTGCCCGGGCACGTTCCCACCTCGCGGTACCTCAGCTGGGGCACCCCCGGGCACAGGGAACGCTGCTTCCCTGGGGGTGGTTCTCCAGCTTATGGGTTTTCTTGTCTCCAGGCCCTGTGGATGCCCCGTTTGGAGCCTGCAAGGGGACACAGATCAGAGCAGGTCAGCGGGAGGGACCTGTGACCATCCTCCCGTCCCGCTGCCCTCGCCAGGTCTGCAGCCTCCGCAGTGGCAACGGGCCAAGCGGGGGCTCCTGGGGCCGGTTTCTGAGCTTGGGAAGGGACAGGGCTTGATCCCAGATCCCCTCATTCCTGCTGTGCTGGTGTCTGAATCCAACCCACCCTCGGCATCCTCACCCCCTACCCCAGGAGCAGGGGCTGCGGCTGGGGCGCAGGCACCAACCCCGGGCTGAGGTGTTGGGGCAAGGAGCAGTAGAACCGAGCCAGAGAGTCCGGTTAGAAGATTAAAGGAGGAGGAGAAAATAATTCTCCTCTGATCACTGAGGGACCCGCACGGAGCAGCCCCTCTCCCAGGCCGCGGAGCAGTTTTTGGGCTGGTTTCCAGCTCCTTGGCGGCTGCCAACGGGTCTGTGCCGGGGCCAGAGCCTGGCACGTGCCAGCGGGACGGGATGAAGGAGACACCCACGGTCTGCCTGGGCAAGCTGGGTTCTTCGGAACCCTTCGCAGACCCCATGGCATTGCTGAAACCGGGCGTGGAGGGAAAACCCTCCCGCAGGGCCCAAGGTATCTGCAGGATCCTGTCGGGTTTGCTGGGGAGGGAGAGCGAGGAGTCGGCTCCTTTCTGCGTGCCAGAGCTGTGATGATTTTAACATGGATAAAACCCTGTGAACCTCTGGCCTTGGGGATGAGCGTTGAGGCAGGACGTTTCCCGGGAAGCCTGGGTGGGGGTTGGATGGTGGCAGATGGTGAAGCTGCTGCTGGTGGCCCCAAAGGCTCCCGAGTGACCCGGCTGGACACGGGGAGGGGTCGGCTTCGGGAGCCGTGAGATGTCTGATGGCCACGGGCTGGAAACGGGGCTGGGAGGCCGGCGATAGCTGAGATAGGGATGTTGTCCGGCACTGCAAATGTGTTCGCTGTGCGCAGAAATATGTCTTATTTTACTGAATTGGTAGGTTGCTTTTTTTTTTTTTCCTGAGGATGCTTCAGGGCTTTCAGCGCTCAGATGCAATGTGAGTATTTTCATGCCCCTTTAATGCTTCACTAAACAGTTTGAGATGCTGCTTCTTAATGCCCCAGCAAAGCACAGAATGCTCTAGAGCGGAAAGAGCATGCGAGGGAGATGGGAAAAGAGAAGAAAAGCGACTGTGAGGAGAGACAAAACCAGGGAGAAATCATCTTTTCCCTTTTTTCTCGGCACGTACCCCGTCCTCGCTGTTGTGAAGGCAGCTGGATGCTGAGGGTCCCCCTCGGCTTCGCTCACCATCTCCCAGCCCTTCCTGGGCTCTGTCCCACAGCCGGGGGCACGTTCCAAGGGGAGGAGATGGTCCCAGGGCCGCTGGAGCAAGGCACGGGCTGTGGCTTTGAGCTGGACCCTGAGCGGGGCAGTGGGGATGGGGGTGTCTGGGTTTTGTCAGCCTTTTCCTGCCCTCTGTCCTGGTCTCTGCTGCGCACGACGGGCCCAGCATCCATCGGACAGGCACCGATGTGGTCCTGACTCACGGTCCTTGGCATGTGTGCGTCTCCCAGACAGATGCTAGACCGAGGGAGAGGACAAGGACAGAGGGGAAAAAGGAGAGATTCGAAGTTTTAACCCAACATGGCAAAGTTTGCGTCTCCTCCCGCCCAGCGCCGAGGGGAGCCCTGGCTCTCCTGTTGTTAATTCAAGTCATTAAATTTCCTGCACTCTGTGTATTCCTCCCCGGCACCACTTGCCCTGCCCGTTTGATCTGTAAGTACCAAAAGTACCGCCTCGGGCTGCAACATCGGCATCCTCGGTCGCCATAGGAACGGGAGATGGGGGCTCCCCCGCGCCCCGCTCCCCCGGGGCCCAGCTCCTGGGGCTGAGCTCTAATGAGCCTCTGAAGTCGGGCTTATCAAGGCCGGGCTACACGGCCCCCAAGGCCGGCAGGCTGCTGCTAACCTAAAAGGTAGAGTTTTTGTCTGAGCCAGGAAGCACAAAGACAGAGGTTATTGGTGTCAAAGAACTTGCAGATTGAGAGGCTAAACTGCTATTACATTTTCCTCGGCAGAGGGGAGTCTAAACGCAGGAGGAGGGGAGGGGGGAGCCTTGGTGGGGAAGGCTCAGGCTTGGAGCCGGAGCCGCTTATTGCCAGGCAAGGTGGGAGGAAGAGGAGGAAGGTGATGGAGATGTCTACAACAGGGAGGGCAGGTGGGGAGGACCTGGTGGGGGCTGAGGCTCGGGGCGCGATTCATCGTGATGTGTCATAGAAGCCTGGCTGCAGCCTTGGGCTTCCCGCCTGTAAAATGGGCCATTAATTGGCGTGTTTCCCCCTGAACCTTCTGCCAGCTGTAAGCCCTGCAGGGAATTATCCGCCTATCTCTGTACTTCCCTTGTGGCTGCTGCTTCTGCAGACACCACAGGCAGGTACGGACCCAGATCCAAACAAGCCTTTATCTGACTCCTGCTGAGAGGCTCCCCCAGCCCCAGGCGGCTCTGCCGCGGGGTCGTGGGGCAGAGCTTGGGGCTCTGGATCTGCCAGACCTCCTGGACCAGAGCACAGGGGCTGTGCACGTGCTGCAGCTCGCTGCAGGTCTGAGTGCTCGGCCTTACGGGTGTTCAGCCCAGCTCCAAACAAGGTCCTTCTGGAGACCAGTGTGGTGGGCAGGGTGTGAGCAGCTGGCCGGGCTCCAGGACCTGCTGGTGCAGCCCCAGGGCTCTGCTGGAGATGCCTTGTGTGCTTGGGATGCAGGTGATGGTGCTTGGGATGCAGGTGATGGTGCTTGGGATGCAGATGGTGTCACTGCAGGTGCAGGAGTTGATGGCCCAGACCAGAGCAGCAAGATGCTGCTGGAGGAGCTTCCTCCCCACATCCAGCACAACCTGGCTCCAGCTGCCATCCACCAGTGACATCCCGTGAGGCTGGTGCTGGTCTCTTCTCCCAAGTAACTAATGACAGGACAAGAGGTAATGGCGTCAAGTTGTGCTAGGGGAGGTTTCGACTGGATGTTAGGAAGAAGTTCTTTACTGGAAGGGTGGTCAGACACTGGACCAGGCTGCCCAGGGAG
>JAVSBS010017309.1:0-10513 GCA_033124195.1 Coracias cyanogaster | reverse complement strand
GAACAACAGTATCAATTTTTAAACCTATAAGAACACTTTTCAGTAAAACAAAACACAGCATGACTCATTTCAATATGAGAAACGTGCTACCTGCTTGAGAAATTATTTGTAAGCAGGAAAATTTGTGGTACTGGGAAACTGAATTGCTTCTCCTGGTGTTATTTGTGCAGTTCCATTTCCAGCTGGAGCTCAGGGTGCTGCGAGGGGAAAAACAAGTCCAGAGGGAACATGCAAATCGCTGCCCGTCTTACAAGTCTGTTTTCTTCTCTCCTTGGATACATTACAGGTAAATCCTCCTCCTCAGCCGGGCGGAATCCCTGGATATTGAAGCTTTTGTTGCAAGGTCCCTTTCAAAAGTGGGAGTGTGCTACAGCTTAGCTGGCATTTAAAGGGGTATCAGTTAATCCTTTTAGGAGACTACCTGGGACCAAGCAATCGCTCATCTTCAAGCACGGCGCTGTCTCCAGCCACCCTAAAAGCAGCTCAGCCCCCCTGGTCCCTCTCCGGGGCCGTGCACAGCCCAGCTTGGCTGCGTTGGGCATCGCTGGGTTTGGGGCAGCCCAAAAAAAGGCTGCGAGAGGCTCCAGTTGTGCTGCCCTGCAAGAAGCACCTGCACCATGCAAACCTATTTTGGCGGTTGTGGGTCCAAGGGGGACAGCCCCGAGCCCGCCGGCTGTTCCCTGGGGGCAGTTGGGGTGTCCTGTGGCTCTGCTCTGGGCAGTGGTGGGGAAGCTCTGGCTGACGGACAGTTGGTGCCCCAGAAAGGTGAGGGCTGGCGGCTGTCTTTCAGGAAGAGCCTTTGGTGAACTCGTCTAACCTTGGTTTGAATGTCTCTGATGTAAATTATAAGATGGAGATACATATATAAAGAAGTATCTGCATGTGGGTGTGAGCCAGAGGCAGCTGCTCCGACCATCCCTTCCAAAGCGCTTCTTCGTGAGGAGGTGCTGCCGAGTTCAGCTGCTTCCATTTCCTGGTGTTTCAGCAGAGAGGTATTTATTGACGGTCCAGGGAAGGAGGTCAGTGCCATCAGCTAGATTTCAAGCCCGCAGTCTGTAATTATCCCTTCTTCCCAGAGGGGATTATACAGGTATTTTCTTTATCTCGGATGCACAACCTGAGCCGAGTCCCCATGTCAAAGAGCCTCTCTAGGAAATGCTGCAATCAGCTCGAAGGCCTTTTCAAATGGAAAGATGGAAAGAATCCTTTTTTTTTTATCTCTGGGCTTTCCAGATTGCTGAGTCCCGATAGGGAAATGGATCTCGGACCCTCGGATGAGGAGAGGGAGCCGGGATACCGCTCGGCAGCTTCAAACGCTTCCCATGAGAAAGCTGATCAGCAGCGGTCCCATGCCTATGCAAAGCTCCTGTACTTAACATTTTGCTTCCCATGCAAATCAATACATTAGGTTATGACTAAATGTTAAAGTGCTGTGTGATATTTACTGCATTTTTCTTTCTGTGCCTCTGTTTGACCTGGCAAAGTACCCGCCGTGGGTCGCTGCAGGAGTCTCCCGGGGAGCTTGGGGCCGGATCGATGGGGCAGGAAGGTCCAGGCTCCCCCTGACCAGCAGACGCAACATCTCAGTTAAGGACGGTACCTGCTCAGTACGTGGTGTCCTGGTAGAAACTGCCCATCCGTGTAACAACAAAATTCACTCAGACCTTTGCAAAAGCTCCCTGTGCTCGTTCAGAGCCGGGCAGGGGATGAGTAACCGGTTTGCGATTGATTTCAGCTAATGCCCTTCCCTGCTTCACCGTCGAGGAATGACGTGGCCTCCAATGTGCTGCTTGCTGAGAATATTTTGTGAATCTTTTGGGAACCGCTCACGATGTGTTGTGAGATCCCACACGTTTCCCTGCGGTACGTCATTTCACGGATCGGGCCGTGCTGCCTGGGAGCCTCGGGTGCGGGAGCCTGAGCTGCGACCTCAGCCCAGTCCCCTCCCCGGCACCGCGCATCTCACTCGTACCTCCGTGACTTAGTTTTAAAGGTCAGTTTAGTGCAATAATTTGGATTATTTCACTCTCCCAAATAAAAAAATATTTTTTTCTTTTTCCTGAACCAGCAGCTAAGCCCTTTCATAGCCCCACTAGAAAAACAACTATTTAAAATTCAGTTCAATTACCCACTGCTCTGGATGGACCCGTGTGGCTCTGGCCCTTGGATAGAATTCCTGTGTGTCACCGCACAAAGAACGCAGGTGCTGGGAAGGCAAGAAGCTGAAACGGGAGAGCCCGAGGGCTTAAGCCAAGGGAAGGGGAAACCTGTGCTGCTCCATGCTGACGCCGAGGAAAGTTCCCCATCCCATGTCACCCCAGCATGGCTCGGCCACGCGGCAGCCAGCGCTCCGGACTCGCCCGGCTCTGCCCCGTTGCGTCAACCACTGCAGGTTTATTCATTTAGCAGCACCAACTCCCATTACATTTTGGCAACCAGTCTACAGGGTCTTTATGTGTTTAAACAGCATAATCCATTTTACACTAACATGCTTGAGAGGGTTTCCCCGTATTCCCTATAGAAGCGCCTGAATTTGCGTGGCTTGGATCTACATAATCTAGAAAGGGAGAACAAAGATGCGGCGGCGGATCCCGCGTAAGCCACACTAATGTTGCTATCAATTTGTTATTGAAGGGCGAAAGACGCTTCAGCAAAGATTAGACACGAACAACGATAGAAAAATACTTCTCTTCATCTAGAACTTGCTGTCGCCGCGCAGAGCGCACAGGAGGGGTTCGGTCGGAGTCTCGGACCGCGGCAGCGTATGGATGTCGGTTCACCTGCCGCTCAGGAGTCGCCGACACACCCGGGGATCGCTCGCCCACAGTCACAGCCGACGTGCTTTTACTGTCCCTTGCTGGGGCGATGCCCTGGGTTGCTAACGCCTGTGCATCGGCGGGATGTCCGGCAAAGCGCTGCTGCAGCCCGGACAGCACCGTGCACTGCCAGGACACACACCAGGAAACCCCTCCGAGACCCAGCAGGGTGCCAGGGAGGAGCTGCAGGGAAGGTGCCACATCCATGTCTTTAATGGGGAAAACTCCCACCAGCCCCAGAAAGGGTGTGGGGAGGATCCAGCCGGCTGTGGGGGAGCACGCGGGTGACTGCGGCACAGCTCCTGCAGTGTCTACAAACCCTCTGATGATGTCTCTTCCGTGACTACCTCCATCTCCTGCTAACTGGGCTCTTGGGCTGGAAGTTAGCCTCAATACCCCTGGTTAGACCCTCTGCTCACACCCCACCGGCCCCAGGGCCACAGCCCCACTTTCCCCAGTGCATGGGACTATCTCGGGGTTCGCAGGGAGCCCTGGGGACACGCCATCCCCACGCAGCCACCTCGCTGGGGACACCGCTTGCTCCCTGGGACCTGTCCAACCAGTCTGGAGGGATAGGGCCTGACCCGATCCCTCGCTCCCTGGCGCCTCGGCACTTGGGTGACTGATGCCAGATAAATGCCTGAGATAGAGGGTGGGGAGCCTTGGCCCGGCTGGAATCCCAAGCACGCACCGCAGATGCTGCGGTGGCTTTTTGGGCTGCAAAGGTGAACCTGCTCACAGGTCCCCTTGTCCTGCTCCAGAGGCCCTCACTCCTGAGCTGTGGGTACGCTATTCCGGGATGTTTAATTGCAGTGGGTAGCCTGGGCTCATTTCTAGCAACTCCCTCCTACACCCTTGTGCTTCTCCGCTCTTCTTCCACCAAGCCCCAACATTTCCCCTCTCTCCAGACTGAAGACGATACCCAGACATGGCAGAGCTGGGTGTGGGACAGGGCTTGGAGACAAGAGCTGAGCATGCAGCAGCTCCATGCATTATATCCGCATTTGCTAATTAGTTCCTGCACTAAGAATTAAAATAAACAAACAAATGGAAGGACAGCAAGAGTGAGTAACTCCCTCGGATCACACAGGAAAGGGTGGGATGGTTTAGTGGTTAGGGTGCTAGTCTAGAACTTCAGAGAACCTTGTTTAGGCTCTTCAAATAATTAAGACAGAGTGCAAGTGTATTTTTCTGAGATCACGTATCTTGGAATATTACTAGGCAGGGAGGAATGGTCTACGTTTGCCTCTGTTCTACTGCAGAGCACGGGCGGCTGCAGCCCTGCCTGCCCCACGAGCAGGATCGGGGACAGCGGAGCACTGGCCAAGCCGCCGAGCTGGGAAAATATCTCACAGCCCCAGATACGGAGGAGGAGACGCTCCAGAGCCCGGCCAGCCTCAGTGCTGGCCCGCAGAGGAGCCTCACCCGGGATCCATCTCCTGCAGAAGTGCTGTTGGTTTGACTCACAAGCCACATGCCAAAAAACAACCCAAGCTGGCTTTTCTGAACCTACCCTTTAAGAACTGCTCTTTGCTTCCAACAAAGAAAAAAAAAAGATTCATTTAAAAACATCTAATTAAACAGTAAGTCATGACAAGGTACATGAAACTTGGAGATAACACATGCCTGGGAGGCAGTGGGGAGGTTGAGACAAAGCCCAGCGCCTTCACCCGTACCCGCGTGCGTTATCTCGCATGAACACACACCTGGGCTTATCCTGGTGCAATTATAGGACATTAAAAATACAATTTCAATGGAGGAATGGTGATCTGGATGCAGTTCAGAGTGAAAACTTTCTTTTAAGTTTCACTGTGTGATTAGTAGGTGTTCCTGCCGCGCGCGCATGGGTGCGCGGGGGAGAAGCGCCCGGATCGGGAGGTGTGACGGGCTTCTCAGGAGCGCCTCGTGGTGTCTGCGAGGACTTGCCTAAACTTTAAAGCCTTTATGAGCAGCACTCGGGAGGCAAAGCCTCCAGTCAAGACCCAGCTTGTCCCAAGCGAGCCCCTTTTCTCACTCAGGCAAACTGCCGCCGCAGATAAAGCCGCAGAAAGCGGGGAGGGCTCTGCCAGCCGAGCTCAGCACCCTGCGTCCGGCTGGAGCCCGAGCACCTCCACCCACAGCCACGGACACTCTTATAAAAGCTGCGTCTTCGCAGCCCCGGGGTGTTTTACAGGGTGACCTCATTTATTACCTTGCTCGTCACAGGAAATGGTGTTTATCTAATCTACCATTCTGTCAGGGGTTTTGTTCTGCCACATCTGGCTTCCCGCGGCTTCTCTTGGAGCTCGGCTCCTCTCTGGAGCGGTGGCACCACTGCCACCGGCAGCTCCACACGCCAGGCCCGCGGGGAGATGTTCCTTCAAAACCTGGCGCTCGCGTGCAGCGGCGAGTGGATCTGAGGATCTCGGCCTTAATCTCCCTCCTCTGCCGCATTCTTTAGCAGTGACAGCTACTCCTCGCAATATTTCTAAACGTGGGCTCGGAGCGCTCTGAGGCACAGCTTTCCACCCGCCTAGACCAGCAGCCAGCCAAACAGGGCCGCCTTCCTGGGCAGAAACCCTCGCGCCCCACGCCGGACGGAAGTTTGGACGAGGCCCAGACACGAGGGCGAGCGCAGCGGCCGAATCCCGCGGCCTCCAGGCAAAGCCAGGGGGGATCGGTCCCCGCCGGCCTCGCAGAGCCCGTGGGCCATGGGTGCCCGGGTGCCAGCGTGAGCTGCACCCTGCTGCGGGTTGTAGAAGGCCGCAGCCAGCGCGCTTGCGGTGAGCAGGCCCTGCAGGCCTCTGTGGCTCGCAGGGCCCCGGCTCGCCCTAGCCCACCGCCGGCGGGACCCCCGGCGCTGCTCCTGCACCCCGCGTGTCCCCGCGCTCCGGGGAATGAGATTTGTGTTTTTCCTTTGTAATAAAAACTCTCTCTCAAAAGCTTCCTGCTGAGCCTGAGAGGACGTCAGAGCAATAAAAACCCTCCTTATTTTATGGCCGAGCTGCGGGGTTTTTTGCTACCGAGTGCAGTGGCAGGACGCTTGATTTCGTAACAGAAAATCAGCCCCTCCTTGCGCAGCCGGGGGAAGGACCCGCACCAGGGGCAGCGGCTGCTCGGGGCTGGCTGGGGGTCCGGGGGGTTCAGCCCCGGACACGAGTCGCCATCCCAAGCATCTAAACACCAGGGCAGCAGGTGAAGAGAGCGGGAATCCCCTGAGCGGCTGCAGCCTAAAGCAGCCAGAGCCCTGGACTAAACATTTCCAGAGTTAATTTACTGTTTTCAAGTCAAGCACCTTCCTGGTGTTACATAAATGCTTGGGAGGAAAAAGCTAAAAAAAATAAAGACAGACCAAACGAAAAACCCCGAACTGATAAACCAACAACAATGAGACACAGAAAACCATTTCTGAAGTACTTTTGGAAAACGAGAACAAACAAACGGGTATAAAACAGGGATTCATAAAAGCTCCACTGCCCTGACCGAGATTTTATCCGTTTGATTCCCAAGCTAAGCACACCCCGTGTCTGTCTCGCCACAACGGGGGGGGACGAGCCCCTTTTCCCAGCGCTGTTCCCAGCTCTCGGTGAAATCCCAGCTCTGCCTCCTTTCCCCCCCAGCACCTCCGCAGCCGAACCGGACCCCCCCTTTCCCGGCATCGGGAAGAACGAACCGGAGCCGGTCCCGAGAGCAATGGTGAAAATTGTGAGTTTTTATGGTTTTCCAGCCCGGCTCCCCTCGCCGGGGCCGAGGGACGGGGACACCGACACGGAGTCCTTGCTGGGGTGACAGCCCCCTTCTCCCCTCCCCATAGCCCCCTTCTCCTCTCCCCATAGCCCCCTCCTCTCTCCCTCCGAGGCCACCCCCAAGAAAAGGGGCTCGGGAGAACTCTCCGGGGTGTATGAACGCGCCGCACCCCCCAGATCTCCCCCCGACCCCTCGGTAACGACAGAAACTGCTGAAATCGTTGAAGTCCAGGAGAGAGGGGGGAGCGATCCCACCGGGAGATTCCAGCACCGCGCTGCGGGGCCCCGGGCGGCCCCTTCCCGCTCCCGGGGCTCCCTCGGGAGGGGGGGAACAATTTCAGACAGACCCCCGCGATGGGGACGGTACCCCGAGCCCCCCAGTTCGTGCTGGTTTTGACTGGGAGTCCCTGAGTGAAAAGCGACGGCGAGTAGCGGAGTTAAACGGCGGCTGCAGGGATTTGGGGCGGGCGGTGGGTATTTGGCTGAAGCAGGACGACGGGATCTCGGCCACTAATTAAGGAGAGATTTCTCTGTTTTCACACGCACGGATTGACCTCAGGTTCCTGCCCGAGGATTCACCGTCCCCGGTGCGGCGTTTGCGATCGCGGCGGGATTTGAGACAAAACGGCGCTTTTTGCCGCTGTCCCCCCCGCCTGGGCCCCGCTCGGGGTCGGACCCCGGTATTTTTAATTTTTTAAATTTTTTTGGTCTTCCCCCCTCGGGTGTAATTCACTCGGGCTTTGCCCCGGGCTCCCCTCTCGCCCCCGCGGTGGCTCCGGACGCACCCGTGTGTTATATTAAAATAAAAAATAAAATTTCAACGAAGCGAACCGGAAAGGAATGAATCCTGCCGGTTGCAGCCCGGGTGCAGGATGCGGCCCGGCGGTGCTGCGAATCTACTTTGCGCTGAGTTTTCTCCATTTCCCGGCGGTTCCAGCCAAGCCGGGGCAGAGCGCATCGCCCTCCCGGCTGCTGCGGGTTTCTCCCCAAAATATTTTGCATCCTGATTCCAAACGCAACAGGGGAAGAAAAAAAAAAAAAAAAAGAGAGAAGAAACAACAAAACCAAAAAACCCAACAAAAATAGAGAACCGGAGTGGGAAGAGCAAGTGTCCGTAGGCTGCAGACCTGGGCCCACTTTTCAGCGAGGGTTCTCTCTTATTTATATATATATATAAAAAATATATATATATCTTGTTTGAAAGAGAGGGATCTCCAGGCACAAATCTGGCGCCGAACAACAAATCCTCCCGACGGGAGACGAACATTTCCAAGAAACGGCGCGTTTTGGGAAATAAAGGAGGGGGGAAAAAGGATCCCGGACAATCTCCAAATCCCAGATCCCGAAGCCCGAAGCCTCCCCGGGCTCAGCCGAGCCCGCAGCCGCAGCGCCGGTTCCGCACGCACGGGGCCTGCCCGGATCGCCTCTGGTCTGCTCTCGTTAACGCGAAAATAATCACGGGGGTTCACGCTCCGCGGAGACGCCGCGCGTTAGCAAAGCCGAGCCGGTTCCCACGGAACCGGGTGACCCCCGCCGGTACCGGGGAAGGGCCGCACCGTCGGGGAATCCCGCCTGGATCGCGGGGCTGGGCAGTTACCGGGGATTCGGCTGCGTTAGGGCCGGGGGGAAGCGTTCCCCGAGCCGCGGCGGGGCCAGACACCGGCGCTCGCCGCAGCCCCGGAGCTAAACCGGCTCCGTTTCAGCGGCGTTTCCCCGGGGGGCCCGGGCCGGCCGGAGCCAGCGCCGCTGCCCCGGGTTTGGGGGGGGGGGTGTCGGCGTTTGCCCCGCACCCCCCGGGCTGCGGGCAGCGGCTCAGCCCCCGGTAACCGAGCCGCCGTTTCGTTCGGAGGCTGAACAGCAGCGTTTAAACACGTCCCTTCCATCTACATAATGGGGTTTTTTTGGTAAAAAAAAATGGCAGGGAGAGGCCACGAGCAGCGCTGGAATTTTTCATAGGAGCGCCCACCGCTCCCGAGCCCCCGCTCCCCGCAACGCCCCGGGGAAGTTTTTATTAGAAAAAATATTTTACGGAGCTGAGCTGTTTTCCCCGCGGGGGAAGCAGAGGGGCTGCGCGGCAGGTGGGGAAGGGTCCGCAGTACATTCGGGCAGGCGGCGGGGGCCGGGCGGGACCCCTGCCCCCAGCCCCCAGCCCCGCTTCCCGGCTCCGGCCCCGGGAGGGAGCGGCTGAACCCCCCCGCCGGTCCCCGGGGCAAAGCCCCGGTTCTGGAGCCGAATGCGGAGAGTCCCGGCCGGGCCGGGGTTGCAGCCGAGGCGGGAGGAGAGCCGGGGCGGGATGCGGGATGCGGGATGCTGCCGGCCGCGGGGACGGGCAGCACCGGTTACGACGGCCGCGCCACCTCCTCTCCCCCGTTAAACGCGTCCTTCCCCCGGTATGAGCCCCGCCGGACGGGCCGCCTCCGCCGTGGCCCAGCGCTTTCCCCTGCAGAGGCTGTGCGGAGCGGTGCGCAGCCCGGGCTGCACCCCCCGCCACCGGGACCCGGGGCGGCGGGACCGGGAGCGGCGGGAGCTGCTGCTGAGCCCCGCCGGGGCATCCCCGGGGCTTCCCACGCCAACCGTCCGCTGCCGCCGATGGGGTGACCGCCGGCGCTCCCCGACAGCCAGGTCCTCCCGTCCGAGCCCCTCGGTCCCCGGTACCGGGAAGGAGCGGCGGCCTCGGTACCGCCCGAGGGAGCCCAACGGACCGGGGGCGGACGGATGAGCTGGCCCGCCGGGACCCGCCGCTTTCGTTTCAGCCCGTTCCGGCGGGAAGGGAGCGGTCCCGCGGGGGGGAAAACTCGACGCGGGGGAGCCCCGAGGGCAGGAGCGGGGCGCGGAGCCCGGCCCGGGGCCGCATCCCGAGGTGCCGCCGCCGCGCTCTTACCTTTCTTGATCACGGACTGATCGAGCAGGTTCATCCCGCCGTCGTCCACGGCCTGAAAGCACCGAAGCAAGAGCCGTCAGCCGGTGCGGCTCCCGGTGCGAACGGGCCCCGGCCGCTCGGGCCGAGGGACAGCGCGGCCGGGGCCCGATCCACCCGCCGCCCCTCTCCCCGCCCCGTCCAGGAGGGATCGTACCGGGGCCCGGCGGCCCGTGCTTCCTTGCCGGGGGTACGGACGCCGCCGGTCCCGACCCACCCCAGGCAGGAGCCCCCTCCCCGGGCACGCACCGCCTCGGTCCCCGCCGGGCCCTTCCGCCCTCCCCAGTCCCCCTCCCTCCGTCCGCCGGTACCTGGATGTCCTCGATGCCGTGGTGTCCGAGGCCGTGGAGGCCCAGCGGGCCGTCGGCGAGGCCGTGTCCGCCGTCGGGCAGCCCGTGGAGCAGGCGGGGCACGGCGGGGTACTCTCGGCGGGGGTCGAGCCCCAGGGCGCGGTGGGTCTGCGAGAGCAGCCCCGCGTCCTCCTGCCGGCCGCGCTGCGGGGGCCAGGCGGGCTGCTGGTGCTGGTGCAGCGGGCTCAGCGCCGCGTACGGGTCCCCGAGGTGCGGGTAAGCGGGCTCCTGGCCCTGCGGGTAGGGCAGCGGCGGCTGCGGGTACGGCGGGGGGAAGTAGGGCGGCTGGAAGTCGGCGGCGGGCGTGTGGCAGAGCGGCGGAGCCGAGCCGTAGGGCGTCTGGTTGAGAGCGGGCAGCTGCGGCAGGCGGGCCCCGGCCGGTGCCCCGGGCAGCCCCTCGGCGCGGTCCTGCGGCGGCGGAGACAAGCGGCGGTGAGGCGGGCGCGGACCCCCGGCCCCCGAGCCCCACCGTCCCGGCCCCGGCTCGCCGCCCGCCTCCCGGCCCGCCCGCTGCCCCGGCCCGCACTCACCATGCCCGGGTAGCTGTGCACTAGCATCGGTGCGGGCCCGCGGCGAGCCCCGGGCGGGCCGGGCCCCGGGGGTGCCCCCGTCTCCGCCCCTCTATCCCGCCGGAGCGGCGTCTCCCATCGCCCGCCCGCTCCTCTGCGCCGGCCCCGACTCCATGCACGGCAGTTATAGCGGCGG
>JAVSBS010017307.1:0-35114 GCA_033124195.1 Coracias cyanogaster | reverse complement strand
GCCGGCCGCCGCCGCCGCTGCGCCCATGCCCGCGCCCGCCGCCTTGGCTGCACCTGCCCTCCGCCGCAAGGCGCGGGGCGCAGCCTAGCCTGCGCCCTTTAGCGGCTCGGCGCCGCCCCCGCCCGCCGCCCATTGGCCGCGCCCCGCCGGAGTGGGCGGTGATTGGCCGGCGGCGAGGCCCGGGCCCGTTTCAAGGTGGGTTGGCGCGCGCGGGGCCCCTGCCGCCGCAGTATCATGCGCACTGCCGGGAGCGGCGGGCGGGCACGGCGCGGAGCGGAGCGGCGCGGAGCGGGGTCACCTCCGCCGGGCCGCCGCCGCCGCCACCGCCCGGCCGGGCCTGCCCTGCCCCCGCCGCGGAGCAGCGGCTCCTCCCGGCCCGCGGACGTGCCCCCTGAACCGGCGCAGCATCACCTCCCTGTCCCCTGATGTGCCCCTTGCATCGGCTCCGCATCACCTCCCTGTCCCCAGATGTGCCCCCTGCCCAGCTCAACATCACCTCTGTCCACAGATTTGTCCCTTGAACCAGCTCAGCATCACTTTCCTGCTCCCAGATGTGCCCCTTGCCCTGGTGCAGCATCACCCCCTCGTCTCCAGATGTGCCCCCTGCCCAGCTCAGTATCACTTTCCTGCTCCCAGATGTTCCTCCTTGTCCCGGTGCAGCGACACCTCCTTGTCCCCAGATGTGCCCCTGCGCTTTACAGCACCACCTTCCTGCCTCCAGATGTGCCCCCTGCACCAGCTCAGGGGCACCTTCCTGCCCCAAGATGTGGGCCCTGCCCTGGCACAGTGACACCCCCCTGTCCCCAGCTCTGCCACCTGCTCTCATACACCACCTCTCTGATACCCCAGTGCCACTCTGTGCCCACGCAGGGTCACCTCCCCACCGCGGGCTGAGCCACCTGGCCCCTGCCCCAGATCTGCATCACCCCAGCTGACATCAGCTGTGCCATCTGTCCCTGCCACCCTGCCCCACCTTGGGGTCACATCCCTTCCACGTGCCTGGTGCCACTGCAACCTCGTACCCCACATCAACTCAGGGTAACATACCTGCCACCATCTGCCCCTGGCAGAGGTTCAGGGTCATCACCCCACCGCCCTGCGTCAGCAGTGCCACCTGCCCCTCTCACTTCTGCCAGGACCCTGCACTGCTCAGCCACCTCCTCGCCACCTGCCACCCTACACCCAGCACAGCCCAGAGCCACTGCCACCCCTTGCACCATCTGTACCACCTCCTCCTGCCACCCCGCACCACCTGTGGCACCTGCCCCTGCTCCTGCTCTACATCTCTTGCCCCCAGCCCCAAGCCCCTACACCCTGTGACAGTTCTGTGTTACCCCATCCCCGCTTTGTGCCCTGCTGAGCATACCCCTCCATTTGAAGAGAGAATTGGGGTCCTCTCTAATGGAAAATAGGTAGAATATGGTAAGTCCCACTGTGCTCTCCCACCTCAGCCCACCTCTCCTCCCTGCAAAGACCTCTGGTGATGCCAGATGGGCAAACAGCCGGGCTCGCTCCCCAAGGAGCATGCCAGCAAGAGAAACAGGCCACTGAACTTCCCCTGAGATGACAGGCAGTGTGGGAGGGGACAGGCTCACACGGAGAGGGGGGCATGCCGCTTTGTCCCCAGCACTCACCGTCTACCCCTTGCCCACGCTGCTCGGAGAGTATCTGGGGAGAGGTTGAAGCAGCTGCTGATCTTCCCACTTCTTCTTCCCATGAGTGTCCTGGAAAGAGACAAAAAAAAAAAATGAAGCCTTGTAGAGAATGCAGGCATTTGAGGAGCACAAGGAGCATCCAGCACCTTCTGCCCCTGATTACGCTTGCGGAGGGCTGGGCATCGGCATGGCCCTGGGCAGGAGGAGAGAGCCTGCAGGCAGCACAAGACCAGCAGCGAGCATCCCCCAGCCCAGCCTGTGCTCATGCCAGCTCCCGGGCAGTTTGCTTCCCTAGCAAAAATCCATGACCTCATAAAAGTCTGACTCAGCTCTTAGTCCTGAGGTCTGAAGTGAAAGCTTGCAAATCTGCAAGGTGGGTTGGCAGGGCCAAGGATGACCCTTGCATCAGGGCAGGTTTGCACATTAAGCTGCTCTCCAGATCGCACTCGAAGCCGGGTCGGTGCAACCTGATCCCTGAAAGTCAGGTTTGCAGCAGGCTAGGAGGGCAGAACCCTTTGTCCAGCACTCTCCTTGCTCCAGTCCTGCCATCTTCAAAGCACCCAAAGAATCCCAGCCATCACTCGCTGCCCGTGAAGGAGCTAGTCCAAGGCCAGCAGAGCTCCGTCCACCTTCACCCGGCTAGACGGAGTCAATATATTCTGGTCCAGCTGGAACCCCCGTGACCGGCCAGATCATCTTCACGTCTTTAGCTGGGTTTTGCCACAATTTCGAAGAGGAAAAACAATGGCGAAGGGCATTGGTGATACCTATGCTAACACAGCCCAACCCAGGAAGCATCAGGAGCCCGTGATGGATGGAGAGGACCCAGCCCTGTTCCTAGCATGTACCTTCCAGAGCCGAGCACAGCACAGGGGCCCCACCAGCATCCCTCAAGAAACTGGAAATATGGGCTTGGGTTGGAGCACGGCTGCCAGTTCACACCCTTGTTTCTCCAGACTAATTTGCTGGTTTGATGAAATCCATTCCCCACTGTTTTCACACTTCTCTCCCTCTCTATTTATAGCCGGGTTTATTTACATGAACAGGGCACTCCATGTACTTTCCCGTCAGTCTGTGGTGGCAGAGCTGGGAGAGGGCGAAGGCAGCAAGGAGCACCCATGGACTGGGCCACGGCCACCTCCTGCCCACCACGCCGGAGGCAGGCAGGCAGGCAGCCCTCCCTGCCGAGATGGGACCTGCTGGGGAATGAGCTGGAGCCGAACAAGCCACATAGACCCTGGACCCATCCAGGTACAGCAATGCAGCGCCCATGGGATGCAGGTGGTCCTGGAGCTGACATCGTCCCACCTCACAGGTGAACCCCTTCTCTTCCCAAGCCGGAGCAGCATTTCTCTGGCCTGAGCCGTATCCATCTTTCAAGCCACTGGCCTGGGGATCCCCATGGCCTCGCCAGCTCGAAAGGCAATGGAAAGGGGATAAAAAGTCCTTGCAGACCAGGACCCAGTAAGTCCGCCCTTGCCCTCTGCCCCACTGCGCAGCCAGGGAGAGCACAGCCTACCACACGCAGCTGAGTCACTTGCCAACTGCCCAGCGATAAATTTACCACTTTGCCTAACAAGAAGGATAAAAATGTCATTGCTTTTTGGGTTTTTTTTTTCTTTGAAAACTCTGACAGATGAGGCAGGAGTCCTCAGATTAGCACAAGAGCAAGAGACTTGGGAGATGCAGCTCTCTCCATCACACAGTCATCTGGGAGAGATGCAGCCCCGGCTGCGCCCTGCTGCCAGCTCCCTGGGACTTGGCTCTCGGGATCAAGGACAGAGGTTCAGGTTTGGGTATCAGCACAAGAAAATCAAGAGTGAGCTACAATCTCTGGATTTCCAGCCCTCGGAGCAGCACGGTTCTGGATCAACCTTCACACGGGGCAGCAAAAGTACTTGCTGCTGGAGAGGGGCTGACCTGAAAACGGGGCTTCCCAGTGCGCAGGTCACTGCCACCCTCCTCCCAGCCCCTTGCTGCCCACGGCCCAGCCAGGGGAGCAGGGGATCCAGCCTTGGCTGCCTCCTGCCTGGCCACGGGACGCTCCAGCCCACGCAGGACTGAGTCTCCCTGCACAAGTACATGATTATTCACAGCCTCCAGCATTTGCATGGTGGAGTCACGAGTCTCACAACACCTGATCTCCCGGGAGAGCTGCCTCCTGCACTTCAGGAGGCAACGGCCCACATTCAGAAAGTGGGACTCGGTGTCTCACAGCATCCCACATCACCCAGCTGTCACCTCCTCCCTGCTCCGTGCAGGGCCCAGAGAACGATGCCTGCCCCATCCCTGCCACCATGGTGAGGAAGATGGGTTCAGAGCAGGGACACACAGAAGCCCTGAAAATGGGGGAGCTGGGCATGGGAATGCTGAGCCAGCCAGCAGCGTCGCTGTGCGCACAGCGAGCCTGCCATGGGAAAGACCAAAAAAGCCCCTCGACGGAGTCACCGAAGGATGAGCAGGCAGATGGGCTTGGCGCGCACAGAGCCGGGGTTAGGCTCGCTCCCTTCCCGTCCCCTCGCCCATCGCCGGTGGCTCATCACCGGCGCGTGACTCCAGCTGGCAAGCAAGGAGAAATATCCTGCCATGCCTTCCTGGCTCCACATCCAAGTCGTGGAAAAATCCACCTGTGGTATTTCAGAAAAGACACACTAACTTCTGCAGAGAGGGGTCAGTTGAGTCACGTTAACAACTTTTTCCTCCCGTTAGCAGGTCTCCAACGTCGCTGATTACTCATCAGCCCACTAATAGACTCACTCACACAGCACTCCCTGGATCAAGCAGCAGCAATTTTCTGTCTTGTTTTATTAACCTCAAAGAAGGATCCGGCTCTGGTAACACGATACCCCATCCTTATCTCCTCACCTACTTCTCCAGCCAAAAGACATCTCTCCGTGGTGCAGGGCATCCCTGTCCCAGCGCTGGCTGGGGGAAGCCAACACTACTGAACTGAGCCGCTCAGTGCTGTTCCACAGGACCTTGGCTGGGGCAGAAACGGCCCAGGTGGGGTGGGAGACCCCAGACCTACAACATCAAACTCCGGGCATGGTGAGCCAGGGTTTGCTCCCTCAACCAAGGGGCAGCAGGGCACTGCCAACTTCCCTGCAGACCCATCTCACCCTTAGCACTAGGTGGGCTATCCCCACACTGGTGCCACAGCTTTCCATCCTAGTGTCCCACAGCAGGGCACGTCCCCCCAAGCACTCCTGGGGCTGGCAGTGATGCATCCCCTCCCAACTCTGAAAGGATGCTGGAACATGTTGTGCTGGGTGTCAGCCCCCGACAGCACTGCGCTGCTGCCGCTCCCACCCCCCCACGGCACCCCGGCACTGCCACCCACCCCATTACTCACTGGGCCTCGCTGGCACTGGGAACACACCTCCCCACACGGGGAGTATGGGCACAGCACGTGCTCCTGGGGGCTGGGGGACTTGTCATCGGCACTGTCATCGCCATGAGTAACGACACTTTGTCTTGGCTTCCCCTAGCATGTCCCCAAAAAGCAGGGAGTGTGCGTGTCTCCGTGGAGGGGGGGGCACAGCCCCACAGCAGCTGCTCAGCTACCATGGGGAAACTGAGGCACGGGGCCTTGGCTGTTGAGCTCCCGGAGGACCAGGGACAGGTTGGGCCACCTCAGTGCGATGGCAGGCTGGGAAGGAGAGGTGACTCACTGAAGGTCAGGCTGGCTCAGTGCTCCGAGGCAGACGCTGCTGTCCCGGTGCTCCAACCTCTCGCCCTGGCATCCTTTCCAGCCCCTGCACATGCAGCGTGTCATCAGCTGTGACACACTGCTGACGTCCCTGAATCATGTGGCATCAACCTCGCCGGTAATTACCAGCAGCAGAAGCTCTTTCCCCTTCCCCATTCCACCCTGCAGCTGGGTGTGTTGGGCTCCCCAGTGCCCTCCACCGAAGCCCACCTCAGCCCAGAAGACACCTCTAATTGGGGGGGTTGGCCAGCACACGGAGCCAAGCCCTCCCTGCTCCCCCAGGACCCTCGCCGGTGCCAGGCAAGGAGCACTGGGCTGCAAGCCCCTCTGCCATGCAAGCATTGCCCCCCAAACCCCAGTGACAAGGGCACATGCTGGCCCAGCCGCAGCGGGGGACAAGCCTGTCAGGGTCCCCAGCTACAGCTGGACCCCGCAGCACCCCGGGAAGGGGACGGGCAGGCAGGTGCCAGGCTGGGCTCCGGCCGCCTGGGCAGGACTGGCAGAGAAAGGGGTTGCAGCCCAGGAAGGGGGGGGCCAGGCTTGGAAAGGACTTTTGCTGCTGCAGAGAAGGGCTCTCTTGTAACGTGCCAAGAGGCAAGGGAGGCTCAGAGCTGCCTTTGTTCAGAGGGGAGCAGACAGTGGGTTGGGGGAGCTGAAGACATGCACCTCCCTGCCCAAGCTGCACCAGCCACTGTGCTTCCCTCCCTCAAACCGAGCATCCCGGGGGGGGCTCAGCAGGGGCTCAGGGCAGCCCACCAAGGACTGAAGAGCCAGAGGCCATCCCCAGTAGGATCACCTTCCCCATGGCCATGCCAAGCAGCCCCCAGAGACCAAACTGCGGGGAGCAAACTGGGGGGCTGTACAGAGGGGGGAAGCCAGCAGAGCCCAACCTGCACCAGCTGTGCCCCTCCAGCCCCACGGCGGGTGGGCAAACCCTCACCTCCCGCAATGAGCAGAGAGCTGCCTGTAAGGGGATTACTGGAGGACACAGCCCCCCAGGCTCTCCACTCCTTCACATGCATGTGAGCCCAGGCAGAGGGAACAGAAGCCATGCTCCCCCCCATAGACCTCCCCCAGCTGTGGCCCAGATGCCACAATGAAGGGCTCAAGAAAACACAGCTTGCCCATTTTCCACACTGCC
Source organism: Coracias cyanogaster (assembly GCA_033124195.1). Lineage (NCBI taxonomy): Eukaryota > Metazoa > Chordata > Aves > Coraciiformes > Coraciidae > Coracias > Coracias cyanogaster. Next base: position 28,609 of record JAVSBS010017307.1, on the reverse strand, counting down.
CCGCAGCACACGGCCCAGGGCTCAGCACCCTGTGGCCCCAAGCTCAGGGCATCGCAATGACTGCCCAAAACCTTCCCTGGGTCAGGAGGGACCCAAGGCTCGGGAGACATCGCAGCCATGGGGAGGAAACCCCCAGGCAGAAGTCACGAAGGCAGTGACGCCAGCCTGCAGGTCCACAGACCCCCCAGGTCACCCCTTTACAGCCTTGCCATGGCACTCCCAAGGGACACAACACAGTTGGCCCTCACAGGGAAAGGTGGCAGCCCCCCAGGGCTCTGCTGAAGGTCCTGCACCACTAGGACACAGCTCCCAAGACCATCCCTTGACCCGAGACTGGCACAAACTGGCGAGACGAGTTGGCTGGTCCTCAGCTCACCACCAAAAGCAGCCCAGTGAGCCAGCCCGGCCGGGGAGCAGCACAGCCGGCATCGCTTCCCTGCAGCTGGGCTTGGCCCCGAGTCAGCTTCCCCCAGCCTGCGCTCCCTCCCTGCCAGGCAGCAATCAGCCCTGCATTCAGAGGGCTGCCGGGGAGGATGATTAGGCAGCGAGTCAGAACACTTTGGGGACAAATGTGCAATCAGCCCCGGGGGGTGCCCCGGAGTGGGGTGCGAGCGTGGGCGGCACTGCACCCTGCTTTGCTGACTCTCCCCAGGATGCTCACCCACTCCTGCGTCATCCTCCTGACCCACGAGCAACCAGCTCAGGCAGGAGGACCATGAAAAGACCTCTCCATCCACCAAGGATAGTCCCAGGAGCAGAACAGCTGGAAATCCTCGGCTCCAGCCTGTTTTCCCCCATCAGACCGCAGCAGGACAGCACTCGAGGCCCCAGGCATCCCCAATAACAACGCAGGCAGCACGACAGCCACACTGGGACCCACCAAATTGAGGGAGAGCCCCCTCTGCTATTGCTCTGGCCCCGATTCCCATGGATTTGATCCCCCAGATAACCATTTCCCTCCCCATCTCGGGCACTGGTGTATTGCTACTGCCGCACACTGACATTTCTTTTCCCGGATGCCACTTATTTATAGCATGCCTGACCTTTTCCCCAAGTTTACATCCTCTTCTCCCTTCCCTTCCACCCACCCAGTGCTGAAAACCACCCCCGGCTTTCTCCTAAGCCCGACTGCATGCAGACTCCTCCCAAAGCCCAGCCGGGATGCACTTCTCCAGCATCCCCACGGACAGCACTTGAGGACAAAGCTGGGGGTGTCCGTTGGGCATGAGCCCCCTCCTTCCTTCTGCAAGGAACAGCTTCCAATTAAACCTGCTGCTCTTTGAAATCCAGATGGCCCCATAATTCTTGCTGGGGAGAGCAGAAAGGCAATTTCGCCACATCCCCCTGCGAAGGCAGGGCTGGGGAAAGCAGTGGGCTTGCTCTGTGTGGGTGGGATTTGCCAGCGAGTCGCAGGCAGGCTGGAAGGGCAAGGGAGAGCCCGGAAAAGCTCCAGCATGCCAGCCTTGCCGCCCAGCTTTTGATGCCATTTCCTTGGGCTGCAGGGAATTTTTTCCCGCTTTCCCCCACCAGCAGCAAAACCTGACTCCCTCCTGGATTCCCCATCACCCACTCCTTGGGAAGTGTAGTCGGTCCCTGAGGTCCCCCCCTTGCAGGCATCTCCCAGCACCCAGTCTCTGCCTAGTCTGGGGAAAATTGCTTCCTGGGGCTGGCGATGCTGTCCCAGGGCGAGAGGGAGGGGAAAGTGTATTAGGAAAATGCCCAGGTCCAGGAGCCAGCTCTTAGCAGTGTCACCCCCTTTGCTCCTGGGGCTTTGGGTGCTGAAGGGCATTCTGGCTGCCAGGGAAGCAGGAGTCGGGCCCTTGCCCTCCCCTCCATCCATCCATCCATCCATCCATCCATCCCTCCCTCCCTCCCTTCCTCTCTCCCCAGGCGCAGGCTCCGGTAGCTGTCCCGGTACCCCGACCTCGGGCAGCCGGCCCCACGCCGCCTCTCTGCTCTAATTACTCGTCTCACACCCAGCACTGGGCCCTCCGACCAAATTACAATCGATTCTTCACTCCAGTCCAATCGATGCCATTGACTGAGGCATCAGAAAGACAAATCCAGGCTCCCCGCCCCGGGAAGGCAGTGGCAGCCTCGGGGGGTGAGATGCCTCTTTCCACACATGGGGAGACATGGGATGCACAAGGCTGCCTCCACTTGATGCTCTCCATCCCTAGGGCCATCTGGACAGGGCAAACCTCTTTGGGGACCTCTAAAGCACCAGCTCACTTGTTCTCCAGCCACTGGATACAAGAAAATTGGCAGCAGGGATCAAGATCCTGGACCACACAGCCCCAGCCAGCCAGAAAACTTCATCTCCAAAGGATTTGACTCCCCAAACCTCCTCCCAGATCCTGCCCAGCTCCCATTCCCACCCTTAAGGGAAAGGCTTTTCTCTTAACCTGCTGAATCAGCAAATCCATCCTGTAACCAGGGCTGCGTCCTCAGCACCTGAATTAAGCAGCAGTGATATTTAACAGCGCAGGCAGCTCATGAACCAGCAAACCTTGGAAGGGGTAGAGCTCAACCGGGCAGCAGCCAGCCCTCATGGCACTGGGAGACTTAGCTCCCCCCTCTGCCCTGGAACAGGGATGAGCCATCCTTTTCCATCACACCACGGAGGAACCAAACCCCAGCCCGAGGCCGTGCTCCCCGGTAGCCACAGGCAAGGCTGCAGCGGGAAATAATTGAATAAGAGCCCCGAAAAGGGATCACTGGCTAAACCTCCCCCTGGCCCAACATTACACAGATGGGAAACAGGGGGGGCTGCCCCAAGCCCCCTCCTCCCATGCCTCCCAGGAGCAGATAATAGACCCCGCAGGAGGAAATTACGAGGAATTTGCAGCCATCTCGTCTAATCCACAGGGGAGACATCTGAATCCTACAAGGAGCATTTGGCTTCTGGGTACAGAGGAGCTTAGAGACATGCAGAGGCATTAAAAACACGCATGGGGATTAAGCTGGGAACTGGGAATGGAGAGCACAGCTGGAAACCATGGGTGGCTGCGGGAGAAGACACTTGGGGCTACCCAAGGGCTGTGGGCAAACAGGCTTTAGGCAATGTCTAAGTGTCCCAGTGCCCTGACCCAGCCTCGGAGCCCAGGGTGGCAGGGATGGAGATGGGAACCCACAGGATGCTGTGGGACAGGTGGGATTTGACCATGGTGTGCAGAAGTGAGGTGGCACAGGGTTTGGGCTCCAGCACACAAGCAGGCACCGAGCACTTGCAGCCTCTGCCCAAACCCGTAGCCAGGTACGAGCATCCCAGCCTTGGGACAGGGCAGAGGGAGCCCTGAGCATCCCCCATGGCCGGGTCCCCTGCCAGTGGGGTCTTCCAAGGATAGACTTTGGCAACCTCCCTCATCATTTGGGATTTATTCTGATCATCTCTAATCCTCCGCCTTGATTGCTGAGGCTCCCAATCTCATTATCTAAGCTACACTGGGTCGTTATTTATGTTGGGGGGCTGTTTAAAATTTATATTAATCCCATCTCGATAATCTGGCATTTATTGGTTTTTATTTTTAACCTTGCATTTTATTAAGACGAGCCAAGGCAGCTCCCTGCTTGCAGCCCCAGCCCTGCACCCCCAGCAAACCCTCGGAGATGCAACGTACACTGCCCTGGTGCCACCAAATGCTCCCAAGAAGCTGGTTGACCCCAACCGACTGAGGAGATGCTACCTCTGGCCTTTGCAGGCTGTGAGCATCGCTGAGGGCGTGCGAGCTACCAATGTACCCAGCAGCATCCACCCTCCTTTAAACCCGTTATTATCATTTTTCTTAATTATCACAGAAAGAAGCAGCTTCCACTTGGCGCGTTTGGGGACATCGGCGCTCGCAATTGCCTGATGAGGAAGGAGCCATTAGCACCCCCGTCAAAACAGCTTCTCAAAAACGAGCTTTGACAAAATTGTCACAGGAGAGGCAGGGGGAGCGAGGGAGCCTGGCGCAATTGTACATCATTTTGACAGCTCGCATTAAGGCAACTTCAGGCACCTCTGGGAAATTACCTCCCCGTTAAACAGAGCTCACGGCAAGCGCAGTGCTTGGGGGGTGAGCTCAGGAAAGTGCCACCGGGCAGGATTTGGCCATGCTGGGGCAAGCCAGGGAAGGAGGGTGCTCCTCGTGGTACCCAATGCATGGTATTTGTGCATGGAAACCATAGGCCCGTGCCTCGGTTTCCCCGAGCACCAAGTCCTCTTGGCTCCAAGGGCAAACACAGCAGCAATGGCTGCTGATGTTGCTGCAACCTGGATGCTCAGAGGGGGATTTCCTGCAGACCCAAGCTCCCCTCTTCTAACTCACAGGAACAAGCCACCTCTTTGCTCAGCTCAGGCTTAACAGCTGTTTACCCGCCTCCTCTCTAGACCCTTGGCAAAAAGCGAAATGCCAACGACTTCAGGAACAGCTCGTGTTTAGCTTGGCAGGACGGCTATTGTTCCTATATCACAAATGCACGTATCACAGAAATGTTTTGAGCGAAAGCAAAACTGTTCCCCTCAGCTCTGCTACAGCAATGGCAAGCATCGTCTTACAGCTGGAGGCATGTCAAGGTGGGCTTTTCAAAGTGAAGCCACCTCCCAAAGTTCCCCAAATTATCACGTAGGAGAAAACCAGATGCAACATTCCAGCCTCACAGTAAATCCATCCCAGTTGAGCTTCTCTGAGCATCTTTGAGCCCAGAGCCAGCAAGTATTTTGCATAAGGTAGGAGAAAGCTTGATGGCACAAGGCCAGGGAGTCAAGTGCCAGGATTGCACTGGCTCCATCAAGTGCCTTGAGAAGCTCATGGGGAGAAAACCAACACAGAGGCGATGGTCCAGGTGTGGAGCTGGGGAAGGTAGCTCAGTGGTCTCACTATTTTTAGCTCCTGGTTTTATTTAAAAGCCAACAGTTTAATAAGGAGGTTGTTTTAATTGGAATTCCAGCCACTAAGAAAAACACAAAGGGAATAAATATATAAAAATAGTCATGTTTCTAAAGGTTCTGTAGTACCTGCCTAATTAAATGGAGTGCTTTAATTACAAATCAAAGTTAGCACCATTTAAAGGAAAAATAACCCACAGGCATTTGCTTTGATTCGAAGAGCAGCTGACACTGATTGGGAAAAACAAGTTTGGACCTACTCGTTTGCAATGGCACCAAAGGAGATCCAGAGAGACCTGGGGACGAGCCACAAGCACAGCGGGAACTGGGAGCTACGGGCACACACTGGCATGGAGAAACAATGCAGAGATCTGCTCTGTAAAGAAAATGAAGAGCTGAAGGGCAGAAGTGATGCCAACACAAGCCCTGGTACCGAGGAAGCTGGGAGGAGATGCAGCGCTTGGGAAATAGGTGGATATTTCATGGCAATGTCAGTGAGCATGGCGGGATGGGTTTCCATCAGTTGGCAACACTGCCTGGGCCAGCACTGAAATAGGGCAGGTGGAATATAGTCATTCCTAAAATGCTGGTTGAAAAGGTGCTTCATTCCCTCACCAGCTCCTCTTGTCAGGTGGATGTTTAGAGGAGCCAACAGAGCGGGAGGTTTGGGATCAAAACCTGCCTGTAGGTCCTGGGGGTCCCTCATCCATTAATCCTCCCAGGAAACCCATCAGATTGTCATCTGGGCCCACAGCAGGAGGTTGCTATTCCCTAGTGCAGGGTGAAGGAAGATGATGGTACACAAGGTGCTCCTCAAAGCCAGACACACACCACCTGGCATCTAAAGAAGAGCTAAGTGGTAGTCAGCAAAATACTAGAGAACTACGGACACCAAGACACGTGCATCGAGATGTCAGCCCTCTGACTATTTGATGAGCAAAAAGCCACTCTCCTGTGTCATTCCAGACATCCTGCTTCCCGCACTGCTGATGTTGGGCATCAACTCTCCGGGAACCAGGTCGCCAGGGCTGGATCCTTTTTGGGGTTAGAGGCACCCAAGCACTTTTCCTCCTTCCTTGCCCTGTCCCCGAGTGATCGCAGCCGTCAGCGGCTGTGTGACTGACAGCTCCCTGCCTCGCGCTTCAAAACGGCTCCCCAGCAATTACCTCCACAAAAAGTTATTAAGAAACATCTTTGTATGAAAGGGATTAGAATGGCATTCATTTGGAAAAAAAAAAAAAACTGGCATGAAGAACCATGTATATTGCAAAACAAAATGTGTTGCTTTTTAATATGTTTTTATAACCCAAACAAATTTGTCTCTCACACTCCCAGGCTGGAAAAAGGAGCCGGCCGACAGTTTAGGATTGCAGTTTGCAGTCAGCTCCGCCAAAGAATCTGTTGCAAAGCTGTCGCAGCAAATAAATGCCGTTTTCCCTGCTGTGCTGCAGCTCTGCTGGCTCTCTGGTCACCGTGCCCGGGCTTGCGTGGCAGCCACAGCTCCCAGCCCTGCTGCAGGGCGGTGGGGAAGGTGAGCGGGAGCTTCGAGCCACAGGGAAAACAGCCGGGGAGAAGCAGCAGCACGTACCTGCGTCACCCCTGGCTGGCAAGGACACGGTGGCCTTGCAGAAGGCTTTGTGCAGGCAGCACAGCCTCTGCAGGGACACCGCTCCATCCCTGGTCCTGCTTGCTTGCGCTCCACAGACTGCACCACGCTCCACGTGCTGTGGCCTCGCCAGGGTGGCCGTGGTTCAGAGGATAGAAACCCTCAGTTGATGCCCCCATCCCCACGTCCTTCCTCCACCAGCATCTGCATGTCCCTGTGCCTGACTCCTCATCACCAAAAATGGAGAAAAAAAAAATAAAAAGCACAGCAGATGATTTTATTTAATAAAATACACGCATGTACTGCCCCAGCTGCTTGAATCCTCAAAGAGATGCAAAGGGATCCAAATATACAAGTGTTTCCCCCATCAGTGCTGCAAAGCTGGAGGGGGACTGGGGGGATGTAGAGCCAGGCATGGCTGGAGCAGCCCCAAAACAAAGCCAAGGCAGGTTGGGTGCCAGGAAAACCCCCGTGGGGACCCACCAGCACCTTCCTGACCCCTGGAACAAGTCCCACCGGAGGGCAAGCCCTGGCAGGGAAATGACCCCCATATCCTTGGACAGCTGGGAAAACCTCCCAGATTGGAGCATCCCTCAGGAGCAGGGGAAGGCAGAGCAATCCCCTCCCTGGAGCAGCACTGCCCTACACCCCTTTCCTCCCCTAAACAGCCCATGCCCGTTACCCGCAGCGTGTCATCTGAGCAGTGAGGGCATGAGATCCTGCTCCCAAATTACCTGCACAGGCATCACAACGGGGAGACCTGAAGATTCCCAGCTAGTTGCCTGAGGGGGTCCAAATAAATTACCCCTCACCGAAGGAAAGCTGCCAGGGAGCCATCCCAGGCAACCCCCAGGAGCTCTCTCCGCTTTGTGCTCCGAGAATGGCTGATTCATCACGCTTTTTCCAGGCATCCCCTGAAAAACCTTGGATGAGGACAAACCTCAAAGCTGAGCGGGTATCCTCCATGGCATGCCACGCTGGGCTTCCCTTCAGGAGGGATGCTGTGAGCCAAACTGTGTATTTTTTTGTGAAAAAACACAAGGGAAGGCCTTATGACTGAATTAAGGAGGAACGAGAGCCCCTGCGATACATCAGCCCAGCCCCAGATATTTGCTGCTCCCCACAGTTGCAGCTTGAACCCTCAGGGCAGCACTGAAAAAGTCAAATCTATTTTAACAATATATTTTTGCACTTCATTTCAGGCTGCAAAGTGCCAGATCAAGAGCGGTGCCGAGTCAGAAAAGGAGCAGGAATCCTCCAACACAAGACGGGTTAGCTGCCAGGGGACAGGGAAAACAGAATAAAGGCAGTAAAATAATGTTCTGAAGAGGGACAGAAGTCAGGACAGTTTTCAGGCCACATTCTGCCTTAATAGGGCACACTGGTCTAGGAGAGGGCAGAGCAGTGGGGCACCCATGAGCCACCCCTGGGGACCGCACGTTCACATGGAGGAGGCCAAAATGAGCGGAGGCTCAGACAGGAGGGGATGTCCCGAAGGGACTGGCAGAGCAGGGCAGGACAGATCAAACCAGGACAACCAGCACCTCATCCTGCTTCCAACTATGGCCAGGGCTGGGAAAACCACCTCGCTGTGCTGTGCTGTCTGGGCAGGGCCAGGGAGATGGGACCTCAGCTGGCATCACACCCTGCTGGGAAAGCCCTCGGGGCTGGGACAGCAACGATGAGCCACTTTTATATTCAATACCTCTTATTAGCTATTACTGTGTGCCTGCATCTTGCTTCATAAGCACCCAGAGCCACGCTCTCAGCCACCCTTCGGCATTCCATGTTGGGGTGGCACAGCCCCCTCCCCATCACCCCCACAACCCTTCCCATCGCTCAGGCCCCCCGCAAATATTCCTGGGCTGCACCTGAAGCCACGCACGCACGTGCAGAGTTAAACAACAGCATCGATGCTTTATTAATTTGCAAGGATAGAGGCAATTAAAGGCACTTCGCTTCGAAAAATCCTAATTGGCTTTCTGCCCAATCTCCTACGGACGCGGGTCTCTGCTCGGGTAACTCTTCACACGAGCAGCACCGCCAGGGGATTAGAGCAGTGGGACATGCAGATGCCAGCGGATATTTATGACTGCTGCGAGATAAATAGTAAGGTGACGTGGGTGACGCTTATCCCCCAGCAGCGCTCCATCACCGCAGCCTCGCTGCACTGAAGGCACGATAATGGCTCCGGAATGTTTGGTGTGATGGATGCTGTGGGAGAATGACAGTTGCTGGGGCAACCGGCTGCAGAGGTTCCCAGCCCTCCCCTCTGACTGGCTCCAAACTGGATGGAGTCCCCCACCTGGGTTTGACCCCCAAGTTCATTGGCAAGAGAGCAGCATCGCACGGCATGCTGAATTTTAATGGGTAGCTGCAGTTTTAATTGCTTCATGTGGGTTTGCAGGTACATTAACATGAGCAATGGTAGGGATGCACCATGGGCAGTGAGTAAGGACCCCCCCGCTGGCGCTGCAGCAGGGTCCTGGGACCTGAGTCACTCAAATTCACCGCTTACTTATCAGTAAAAGCATCTCCCCAGCCAGTGCTGTAACCCAGGGCACTGCAGCCAGGCATCCAAATCCAGTGCCTGGCTCTGCCATAAGGTATCTAGGAACATGCCACCACATCTCTCTGGATAACGAGGTTTTCCTTCCCAGGAACATGCCAACACGTCTCTCTGGATAACGAGGTTATTCTCCCCAGGAGCAGGAATCATGGCAGGGGTACATTCGGTAGCACCTACAGACCCATGCAGGGAGGCACACGGCTGCACAGGCACCGCACGCACCCTTCTGAGAGGCACCAGCAGAAACTGCAGTGCCAAAGCAGCCAGAGCAGGTCTGCTCCAGCCCAAAATTACCCTTTGCAGCTAGTAACTGAGTAAGAAACAACCTCCCTGCATACTGAGCAGCACAGGCACATTTTCCTGCCCCTAACCAAAGCCGTGAACGAACACAGCTCCCCTAACAGACCTCAACAGCCAGAGGCCCCCCAAGCCACGTCCCCTGGAGCTCAAGGCAGACTCCCCACTCAAACCGCTTCACACCACCTCAGACACTGCAGAAAGCCAAGCGCTGCTGGGGGGACGACCCTCTCTGCCAAGTCTCCCTACGTCAAAGCACACAACAAGGCTCGTTCCCCAGGTGGGGGGGACACCCTCTTGCAATCAGCACCCCACAAACACAGCGAGCGCACCCCCCCATCGCACAGCCCAGCCGTGCTGCCGGTACCTGGCCAGGAGAGCTGCATGGTCACGGAGCTGGAGGAGAAGAGCCAAAGAGTTGGGATAGGCCCCACTCTCCTGTTTAAAGCTTCATGCCCCACAGCTGCAGCCCCTATGGGGTTTGGGAGGCTCCAGGTGCTCCCTGTCAAGGCTGTTGACACTCCTGTATCCTACATCCTTCTCCACCTGTATCCTGCTCCTGCTGATGGGCGTCCCCTCAGGATTGCTGTCCCCCTTTGTCCCTCCCATCCATGGGAGCTCCTGTGCCCCTAACCCAGCCCAGCAACGTGCTCCCCCCACTTTAAATCCCCCTCCCCACTCGAACACACATCGATTGTTTTCCTCCGTTAAGAAGCAGCGTCCATGGCCACAAATCCACCGTCAGCTCGTCCCTCGCCCCTGCCTCCCCTTCCATTGGTGCCTCCATCCATCCCAGCATCAGCCTCACCAAGCGCTCCTTAAAAGATCTCTAAGCCAGGAGCAAACCTCAGGGGAGGATACATGCACCCATCCCACTGGAAACTCCCACACCAGGGTGATGCTGGTGCCTGCACAGAGCCATGCCCACGTCCTCCGGACTCCAGCAAAACCCACAGCCCCTGTAGTGCTCCACGCACTGCCACGCAACCTCAGGCATATCACAGGGACTGGGGCTTGGGGACATCCTTTGGGAAGCCACCTGGAGATACCTGGAGCAGGGGAGAGGAGTGAAGGAGGCTGTGCACCCATCCCAGGGCAGGGTGCCCATGGGCAGCGGTGCCCAGCTGTAGCCCCACAGACCATCAGCATCACCGAAACCCCTCTTTGCTAGCTCAGGAAAGCGCACGCTGGCACACTGGGAGTGGGAAGGGGAGAAAGCCAGGACCTGGTGCTCACTGTCCCCCCTCACTGCCTGCCACCCCCAGGGACAGTGCTGAGGAGTCAGGAACCATGACCCACAGCCAGCTCAGCCTCCCCATGGCAACCTGGCACTCCTGCATCTCCCCCTTGGATTAATCACCTCCAACTAGCCCTGGTAAAGTGGCACAGGGAGAAGTGGGCACCAACATCCCGCCTGACACTGGCAAAGCCCCCTGGCCCAGCATCCCCCCGGCTGGTGTCCCCTAAGAGTGGCAGTGACACAGAGGGGAGGAGGAGGGGGACAAAGAGGGCAGGTGGGCTGTCACCAACAGCAGGGAAAAATGAGCCTCCCTGTCCCTGTGCCCTCCTCCTCCTCCTCCCTGGTTCCCCAGGTTGATGTGCGAAGAATAGACCCGTTTGCTGGCAGGGCTGAGTAATGTGCTGAGCCGCTCCTCCCCGGCAGTGAGTAATCGCGCTTTTGTCTCCCTGGCTGGTACCGTGTTAGCCGGGGACATGGTGCTCCGGGCATGGCCACGCAGCCACCTCAGCCCCCTGAGACCCTGCCCCATGCCAGACCCAGCAGGATTGGACCCAGGGCGATGTCCTGCAGGCGACACCTCAGGGGTGACACACGGAGGTTTGATGCCACACAATGCCACCTCTTCCCGTGGTGTTGTGGCAGATGTGTCCATCTGGGGACATCTGGGTGACATCCGGGCAGCACCCACTGACCGGGCTCCCTCCAGCTGTGTGCGCCCCAGGTTGGTGTGCCCATGGTGGAGGGGCATCCCAGGCCCTCCTCGCCACGCTGCTGGACCCCACGGAGCATCAGGTCCGTGGAGAAGCACCTCCCCACTGGGTGCCATGGAAACACAGCTCCTGTAGAAAAAAAAAAGGCTCTTTTCCACCTGGATTTTCCTCCTTTCCAGGAAATGCCAGAGGTGTGACCCCGGCCTCAGTAGGTTGCCAGCAGCTCCTGCCTGCAGCTCCCCTGGAACAGGGGTTTCTCCCCCATGGGTCCCTCCCGGGACATGTCTCAGGGTGCTTGGGGCCAAGCACCAAGGATTCCAGAGCATCCCTCTCTCCCTCCCAGTGCTGAGTCACTTGGCACTGGTGGTACCCAGGCTGCGGCAGCAGCGCGGGGCTGGCGGGCGGTTCCTGCTCCGGCACCCACACGGCAGATGGCAAGCCTCTTGCCTTGTGATTCTGTTTTTTTTAATTTTTGGCTGCTATTTCAGTCCACGGCCCCCTCTTCTTTCCCCTCAACCCCCCCCTCCCCGCCCCGTGTCCCCTCACCATCTCCTCCCAGGAGGACAGGAGAGGGAGGCCATGGGCAGTGCCAGCTTTTTGCATGAGGGAACGGAGCTTTCAGTGCCTCCCTGCAGCCCTTGGTGGCTTCCCTGTGGGACATCGCAGGCTGGCAGTGTCCCATGTGGGACAGCACTGGCTGCTGCATGGAGGTCCAGCCAGCCCTGGAGCTTCCCATGGCACTGACAACACTGCCAGCCAGGGTGGGTGATGCTGGTGTCCCTCGGCTGAGGTCTACATGCTCTTTTGCACATCAGGTGGTGGCCCTGGGCACGGGGACATCCTCCAGTGCCCCAGTGAGCAAACAGGTCTCTGGACCACTGGTGAAGAGATCTGCCCCATCACTGTCCAGCATCGAGTCCTCCTTGAAGGGCCATCAGTGGCCTGAGTTTGCTGGGGCTCAGTCAGCTTCCCAGCCTGCAAGTGACTGGTGCCATCAAACTGATGTGACAGCCAGAGGGACGTTCCTCCTCAGGGCCTGGTGTGTCCTTTGCATGGTCCCCAAGATCCTGCTGCCACAGCAAGGACCAATGCCCCTTATGCCGACAGCACTTAACGAGGTCCTGACCGTGGGTCATGGCCACGAGCAGTGACCTGATGCAAACCCCCGGAGAGGTGATCAGTGCTAATGAAGAGCGTGGTGACAAGGCTCTGGGCCGCTCCTGTGGGAATACGGTTTCTCTTCCACTCCCTTTGCCATGGCCACGAGCAGCCGAGCCCAGGGAGCAGCCTCTCCGCAGCATCACAAGTTCAGCAGCTCAGCTGCGCCGGGGAAAGAAAAAGAACGAAAAAAACCAACCCAGTGCGAGCAAGACAGACTATAAATAAAAGCTGGAGAAGTGGGAGGCAGCAGCCACAAGGGCTTTCTGAAGCAGCAAGAAAAGCAGGTGCATATTGGCTCCGGCACTCGATGCCTTTGTGTTTCCCGAAGAAGCCCGGGTATCCCTAATAGCCGGGCTCCGGGTTCCCTCTGGGAAGGCACAGACGTCTGAAGAGCAAACAGCGAACAGAAAGGATGGGAGAGTTGCCGAGCCTGGGGAATTGAGGAAGAGGGAGGATGGAAGGGAATCGAAGGCTACAAGGGGGCTGCCGGCACCAATGCAGCTCCAGCGGCTTCAGGTTTAATGGGAGAGAGAGGATCCTCCAGCTAAAATTTGCTACCAGCCATAATGGTGGATGGAGGGAACTGCCAGAGCTCAGCGCATCTCAGCCTCGAGTGCATCCAAACCAGGATGCCTCCAAAAAAATGCCCCAGCAAGCATCCAGCCAAGCATCCAGCCATGCGGGAGCAGTGGAGGGAGGTGAAATACCTGCCACCCCCTGGGGTCACCTGGAGGGGCTGGGGACAGGGACCCCGCACTCCGCTGGCGCCTGCCAGCACGCAAGGAGGAAAGGAAGGGAGGAAGAGAAGGAGACAGATGGGCAGCAATGGAAACATAAGTTAACTCGAAGGAAGCGGATAAACAGCAGGCAGGGAGCAGATCCCGGCACATATGCTGCGCCGCAGCCAGCCAGGCGCTGGGAGGCTCCTCGCTGTTCCCCCGTCCCCATCCCCATGGAGGGGCCCGAGCCACAGCGGGAGGTCAACAATGGAAGAGGAGTGAAGGCTTGAGGCTTGGGGTGAAAACCCTGGTAGGATTTTAAGCCAGGGCTTGTGGAAGCCAGAGTGCAGCCTGGAGCAGCCAGGACAAGAAGCTCAGATGCAGCTCATGGCCACTTGTGGCCCAAGGCAAAGGACAAAGCCACAGGAGAAACATCCAAGAGAACGACTCGACTCCCAGGTTGGGAATCACAGACCAATTCCCTACAGAGCTGGGGTGGCTTTGGCCAGGAAGAGCTGGTTTCCCCCTTGCAGGGCAGTGTGGGTGGCTGGATTATGGGCAGGTGAGGTGTCCTGCCTTGGTTTCTCCAGCCAGGGGAGAGGAGCGGAGCATCACCACCTCATGTGAATGGCTGGCACAGCCCGGCAGCGCGGACTGACTGCCGAAACCAGCGCAGTGGGAGCTGCAGGTCGCTGCTGAGGACTCGAGCAGCTGATGGGAAAGGGAATAAAGTCAAGTCAAAGCTGAAGCAGGGAGGCTGAGACCCTCAGAAGTCCTTGAGCCCTGCAGTACAGCACTGCCTGCTGATTGCCAACACAGCATCGCTGGCTGCTCCAGCCACGCTGTCACGGCGGGAGGGGGACCCCAGCCACCCGATATTGCCCCCACTGCCCACAGCAGTGCAGGGGGGGTCTCTGATGAGGGGATTCTCTGCTGCCGCAGCCCCCGACTCACTCAGAATAATAAGCAGGCAGAGGCGCGGAGCTGCCGAGAGCATCTCTCCAGCGGCGTTCGGCCGGGTGCTAATGAGCCCTGGGCTCTCCGATCTGCTTGGACAATGTCATGACCCTGATTAATTGCTCAAAAAGACACCCAAAGGCTGCTAACAAAAGAAAAAAAGGAGAAATTTTTTTTTAAAACCCAAACAAGCACATAACAAATCCTCCAGGGTCGCCAGCATGGCCCCCCCTTGCCTCCCAGCGCCGGCAGCCCGGAAAGCCTTGCCCGTGGCAGGAATGCGTGTCAGGGCGATGGGCCAGCGAGCGCGGTGGGCACACACAGCCGTCCTTGTTCCCCACTCCCCGGCAGAGGGTCAGAGCCGCCGGCCAGCCTCGCCGCACAAGGGGAGGCCTGTTCGGAGCCAGCCGTGCTCCCCGGCGGGTTGCTGACGCCTGCCCAGCGGTTGCCAGCACGGCCGGATGCCTCTCGCTGCCAGGGGGCTGCAGCTTTCGCGGGGGGGAAACTGAGGCATCGGTGGGCCAAGTGCGTCAAGGGTCATGGCTGCTTCACTGAGAGCTTTTTCAGGGTCATGCAGAGTCCTTGCTGGAGCAGGGCATTGCGAGCAGGTGGCCTTTACGTCTCCATCCGAGACCTTCCTCTTGAGAGCAGCCTTGCTCCTCCGAGCCTGCAGACAGAAGCATCCTTCGAGCCTTTCATTTCCAGGCCCTCAGGTCACTTTTGGAGCCGTCACTCAACCGCTCGCTGCCTTCACACCAATTCAGAGTCCCCCACGCAGCTCCCGCTGCTTTGTTCACAGCATCCTCCCACTGGTGATGTCCTTGGCAGGCCACCCCCACCACCATCCTTGTACACCCAGCAAGGTCCCACTGGGTCCCCCCAGTATCACATCAGTGCTGGGGGTGGGGAAGCCCCACTCAGAAGGGCTGCACCCAAGGGATGTTCATGCCAGGACCGGTCCCCCACAGCTCAACCACACATCGTGGCTACAGCATCCCTACACCAACGGGGAGACCATAATCCATCTACTGTGTGAAAATACCTCCCTGTGCAGAAAGCAGGTTCTGGTCATCCTGTGGACACAGAAGGTCCTGCCTCTCCACAGCCCCGAGGAAGAGGAGGGAGCTGGAGGGTTTTCCTGCCCCACCAGCCAAAAAAGAAGGAGGAGAAGGAGAAAAGGGAGTGAAAGCAGATGGGAGATGACTGCCCACCCGGCTGCTGCTCTCCGGTCTTGAGGGCTCCTGACCTATTTATTAGCCAAGGAAGCAAAGCACAAAGCAGAGAGGGATGCAGGAAGAGCCCAGGAACAGATTTGCAGAAATAAACGAGTGATGGGTAAAATAACCCAGGGCCAGGGAGCTTCCGAAACACTCCGCGGGACCGACCCTGGCTTCGAGCTGCCACAGCTCATCCTGCCGCCGGTCACCCCGAGCCACGGCGACATTTCAAAAGCCGAGAGAAAACATCTTCTGACAAGAGCCTTAAACTGCTGCACCCACGCAGGCAAGTGGAGACGTGGGGGCTGTGGCAGCCCCGGGAACAGCTCTGCCCGCTGCGGGCACTTCTGTCTGCTGGGGAAAGGCAGCGCAAGGAGCCGTGGCTGCGGGAGAAAAACCAGGCAAGCTCAAATTAGAATTAATAAGGCACAAATTGTTAGCAGCGAGAGGCATTAACGCTGGGAAGAGGCTGCCAAGGGGCACGGGGAGAGAGAGGCACCTCCTCGGGTTTCCGCTCAGCTCAGAGCCCTGTCTCCCATCTCAGTAGCAAAGTGGGAGCCAGCCCTGGCCCTGGTTTACCCCAGCACCCTCAGAGGGGAAGCCTCTGCAGCATCCCTCGGGCTCCCTAGAAGAGACAGCCATGCCCTGGACCTGCCCTAGCCTGCACATGCCAAACACAGGATCTGCACCACGCCAACGTGTGTTTTGTGATGCCAGCAGCCAGATCCTGACCTGTTCCGGGAGCAGGCCATCCACAGCAAGCAGACCAGCTCTATCCTGGCTCCTGCCCCATGCAGGGCTGCGAAAGCAGCTTGCAGCCTTGCCTGGCACACTGAAGCCTGATTCCCAGCTCAAGACCATCGCTGCAAGACGAGCATCGCAGCCAGGCAGGGGCAGCCGCAATCCCGTTGTGTCCATCTGGGTGTCCAGTGGCAGGTGTGGGGAAGATGCTCTGCAGCGCTGCCCCCCAATCCCGAGTCACCAGGCCGCCTTTGGAGACAAGAGGTGACACGCAGGAGCCCACCACCTTCCCTCGCCCTTTCGGCAGCCCCCAGCCCCTGCGCAATGCCGGCTGCGGGTGGCTGTGGCTGCGGTGGAGGTGGGAGCGATGACTCAGGAGATAATGAGGCAGATCAGAAGGAGGAGAAGAGCAGCCAGCGGACATGGTGGGGAGGCAGCTGCGTCCTTCGGGCCTACACCCGCTCCCCCCAACGCGGCCCTGCAGCTGGGGTGGGCACACGCACCCCCGGCCACGCTGACTCACCTCAGGGGCACGGCAGCATAACCATTTTATCAGATAATTTTAGCCCCCTTAGGTACATCCATCCCTCCTCCTGCCTGGGATGGGGGTCTCCAGGTGAGGAGGGGAGAGGAGAATGGGGCTGCATTTGGGGCACCACCAGGATGATGCCCCTGGGGTCCATCCATCCCCCACCCGTCGCCCGCTGCTCGGGCTCTCGCTGCTGTGTTGTCCCGTGGGGAGCCCACGCACCGGCTGCTTTGGTTTGGAGTGATCCCTTTCATCCGTAGGGCTTCTCCTGCTGCCAGTTCCCCAGCTCCCCACGGGTAAACAGCCTCTCCTGCCTGGGGAAACTGAGGCAGGGAGACACCAGACTTGCCTGAGGTGGTTGTTTGCAACAGAACTGGAGAGTGAAGCTGGGAGTCCTGGCTCCTGTGTTCATCTTCATCCCAAGCTCATTTATAAAGTTGTTCTTCCCTGCAGAGCAGTGACAGTCACCTGCGGGGTGACCAACTCGGTTGGATCACCCTTTGCTGGCCCAGCCTGTTGATGGCTTCATCCCCACCCAGCAACAGAAGAAGGCAGCTTCTGCAGCTTCAAGCCACCCCTGCCTCGCCGTATGTCCCCGGGGCACGGCACATCACGCTTCCCTTCTTGTCCAAGGGCATCCACCCGCTGCAGAGGCAGGCCTGGCACTGTCGGGTGCCTCAGTTTCCCCCACGTTGGAGTTCAGCCTTGGGCTACCCCACTCCTGGCAGTGCTGGGAGCACCAGGGACCCTCCTCAGCACAGCACGGCTGAGCCCCTCAAGCTCACAGCATCTTACTTCCCCAGGAGCCAAGCCTTGGCAAAGGGAAGGAGCTGCTTATGCAGAACAAATGGAATCAATCAAAACAAAAGGCAGCAGGCCTGCTTCTATTTATTACCCATCCAAGGGTTTAAAATGCAGCTACAGACATCCACAGCCATATGGAGAAGGGGAACCCACCAGGGCCATCCCGGCAGGCAGGGAAAGGCATGGCCAGCCGTGCCCACCGTGCTTGGACACGGGTGCACATGCCACCAGCCGTCCGTTTTCCCCGCTCTGCCCCTGGGCTGCTCTGCTGAGCCCTTACTTGGGGTCTCGGGGGACCTCCCAAACTCTCACCCCTCTGCATCACACCCCCAGCCCATTCCTCAGCACCACACCAGTCCCCAGCCAGACACCAGTGAGGGATGATGCCACCGAGCAGCCGGGGCATGTGGAGCAGAGGGAAGACAAGGAGCAGGGTGCTGGGATCTGCCTGAAATAGCCAGCGCTGGGTACAGCACCACCTCCACGGACACTGCAGGCACCAGGGATCCATGCTGGAGGATCCAGCAGCAGCATCCAGCCCACGCTGCCAAGTGAGTTGAATCTGTGCTTGCTTTTTTAGGGCTGCTGCTCCTGCTAACAGACTCCCTGAGCTCCAGGCAGCTTCTCGCCTCTCCCTTGGCCTTATCAGCTCAGGGAAGAGGTAACGCTGGAGGTACCTCTCCGCTCCATTCCCAGCTGGGGCAGCACTGGCATCAAAACAGAAGCTGGCAGCAGTGAGGAAGGCCAGTTAGAGATGGTTTGTTAATGCCTGATGAGGCAGCAGCGGCATGTCAGGGCCTGCATGCTGGAGGGACAGATCTGGCTCCTGGCAGATACGGCCAAGAGGACCTGCAGAGAGAAGGCACTTTTGTGGCCAGGAGCTGCCGCAAAACACCACAGACTCTCATCCCACATGGGTGACACACAACTGAGACCAACTCACAGCCAACAGCAGCCCTGGGCACTGTTGCCTCACAGTCCTGCTCACGCTGGCACCTACAGGTGAGCCATGCTGGGGTGCAACCTGCTTTTCTTCCATACACACGCCGAGCACACATGCCGGGCTGTGCCTCAGCTTCCCCTTGATGTCAGACGAGGCCTAACCTCCTCCTCAAGCTGGCTCTGCATCCGCCAAGCCTGTCCCACCTGCAAATCCTGGGACCTGCTTGTTGCAGAGGTGATGGAGGACCAGATCCTTCAGGTCTTGGCTCGCAGCCCCCCGCGAGGGCGTCGGGCCCTGGCCAGGCGTTCAGCCAGGCTGTGCATCGAGAGCGCGATGACGCCGCGCTGCCGCTCGCTGCCAGCACGAGGGGAGCAGCCATGTGCTGCACAGCCACTACCCAGGCAATTAGGAGATGCCAGCTGGGCTTGGTGGTTCTCAGGGAGCAACCCAGGCCACGCAGCCCTCCTCGGGCTCCTTCTTGGCCAGAGCTCAACCCTTCCCACCTACCTGGGCTCCCTGTTGCATCCCCCCAGAGCCCTGCCATGTCAGCCGTGCTTTCTGGGGTCCCAGGCTCTCATGGAGAGTCCAGGGCAGGGTGGGACATAAATACCGTGCTGAGGACGCCCACAGCCGAGCCCAGAAACGTGTCGCAGGCAGGGGGGTTCGGCAGGGGACGATGCTCCGGGAGGAGGGATGCTCTGGGAGAGAAGGATGCTCCGGGAGGAAGGATGCTCCGGGAAGGAAGGATGCTCGGGGAGAGGAGGATGCTCGGGAAGGGGGATGCTCGGGGGAAGGTGATGCTGCTCGGGGGAGGTGATGCTGCTCGGAGGGCGGCTGCTGGCTCAGGGGAGGTGATGCTGCTCGGGCGGGGTGTGATGCTGCCGGGGGAGGATGTTCGGGGGGACCAGCCGCGGCCGCGGGCTCCCTCTGCCGGCCCCGCCCCGCCCGGAGCCCCCGGAGCCCGGGCACGGCCGGGATCCCCCCGGTAGCATCCTCCGGCCCCCGCCGCCCGGCGCCCTCCTCCGCGCTGCCCCGAGCTGCAGAGCACCGGGGTGGGGGCGGCGGATGCAGGATCCCCCCTCCGCCCCACCCCCAGCCAGCAGAGACTCGGTTTAAGCGCATTCAAATCGTATTTCAGAGAGAGGTTTAATTAAGGAGTTTGCATCTGGGCGCTTCCCAGCGCCCTGAGGAACCCGATGTACCAAGGATGAGGGGCTGGGCCCCCCCATTCGCAGCACCCCATGTCAGTATGAGCCCTTGTTTTGGGCTGGGAGGCCCCCAGCACCCCCAGCCCCAACACTGCAGCAGGGGACTGCTGCAACGCTACAGACCAAGCAGCTTTTACAGCCCTCGAGTCCTGCCAGCCCCTGCAGAGACCCCCCAGATGCACCCAGGCCCCCGCTCAGTGCCAGCCTGCCGGGGGCACCGCCAGCTTGCAAAGATTTTTGCTTCCAGATGATGAAATCCCTTCAGAATCGGAGGGCCGGGGGGGGGGAAGGCAGGAGGGGAGGGAGAAGAGTTACTATTTTCTTTTTCCAATTTGATCTTATTAAAACTTCATTCAAAGAAATAGACTTTTCCTCTCAAATCTCATGCAAGTTTCATGGCACTGCAGATGGCGGAGCGGGAAACCGCTCGTTGGAGAGTTTAATAACGGCAGCCGGCCCTTAAACGGGTTCCTCACTGGGAAGGGCTGTGCCAGGCTGCCCATGGCCCCGCTGCCCACCCAGCGCACCCCCAGGGCCATCTCCCCACTGCCATCCTCTCATCACTTTGCTCACGTTCCTCCTAGTTAAATCTGCAGCGCTCTCGCATTAATAAATCCCCGGTGATGTGGCAGATGCAGGCAGCAGGCACGGCCCGCTGCCTCGCTGGCCGTGAGGAGCCGTGTCCTGCTGTCACCCCTCGCCACACACCGTGCCTCGGTTTCCCCCATCTCTCTCTGTCACTCTGCTGGGAGAGGAGGTGGCAGCGTGGCAGCACCGAAGGGGAAAGCGGTGGTGGCATCGCCGAGGCCTCTCACGGGACCTGGGGATAAGTGATGAGGGTGCCTCAGACATCTCCTGAGGACAGCGGAGCAGCCTCCCAGCCCTCGTCAGGAGGGGAGGCTGCTGCTCAGGCTCCATGGGATGCGGTGACTAAACAGCATCCCCAATACAGTCATTAATAAACATCGATGCCGCCCGGGCGCTGCTCGCCTCCACAACGTGTGCGGAGCCCTGCTCAGCACCGCAGCGAGGTGCTGACTCATCAGGGCTGCCAGGGAACCAGCTCTGCTCCCCAGCCGAGCTGGGATGGGGCTCAGCGGGGCTGTGCAGGCCTCGCCTGGCGCAGGGGACCCGGCCGAGGCCTCCTCTATGTGCCTGGCTCCTGCAGCGGCCGCAAACACCAAGAGGCAGCTGCAGAACATCTGGTTGCCTACATGAAGCCCAGGGTGTCCCCCAGCTCACCCACCCAGAGCGGGGTATGGAGGAGCTGGGGTCTGGGGGAGCTGCTCTGCTCTCCGGCTGTGCTCCACAGCCCTGCTGCGGTGCTGAATGTCGGGGTTCCTTGCCATAAACTGTCTGCCCGGAGCTCCGGGCAGGTCTGCACCACGGCATCCCCTGCGCAGGCACCGAGACGGGGGCATGGGGCGCCCCGCAGGGATGGGGCACAGCGGTACCCGCTGCCCGGCATCCGAGGCTGGTTCCTCGCCTGCTGCGAGGCCGGAGGCAAGCTGGGGAAGAGGCAGAGCTCTGAGCAATGCCGAGCCGAGCCAGCCACCCCCGGGGCCGCCTGGATAACGCACCCTGAGCAGCCCGGCAGGTCGGTGAGCACCGAGCCCCGCTGCAGGGATGCTGCGGGCACCCCGGCCCCTGCGCCCCGGGCTGCTGCTCTGCAGCCGGCGGCACGGAGGAAGCCAGCGAGGCTCCGGGGTGCGGCTCCTGCCCACCCTCCCCAGTGCCCGGGGGTGCTGAGCCCACCCCGAGCCCCGGGCCGGGGTCCCCCTCGCTCGGGGACCGGCTCCTCCCGGCTGCCAGCAGGGCAGCCGAGCCGGGAGCATCTGCCACCAGGGGGAACCCCCGGGCTGGAGAAAGTCCTAGAGATGCTTTGCACCCACAGACCCTGCTGCCAGAGAGGGGTTTTTGGCCAGGAAAGGATGCAGCCCCCTGGCTCAGCTCGCTAGCGAGGGCCTTGGGCTCCTTCTCTTGTCCCAAAGCACCTGCAAGCACCTCCTGGCACTCCACAGCTCGCCCTGCCCCAGGAGAGGTGCGGCCCTGCGGATAGATGCCCTGACCTGGTTTTTGGTTGATGGGATTCCCATCTCTGACCTCCTTTCCCCCCTCGGATCCAAAGGGTGAGGGTCAGGCAGGACACACGACTCGCTCGGGATGCAGGGGAGTGCGGGGCAAGGTTCCTTGGGCATCTGACGGCACCACGAGAAAAAGCCACATATTCTGTGTGGGTGGATCAGTCAGGCAAGGACAGCTGGGACACGCGTATCATCACGGTGAAGGAAAGCCAACAGGATTTCCAGAAAAATGTGGCTGCCCTGCCTGTGTTTGCCATCCTGTGGCACCCACACAGGTGTATCGGGAGCAGGCGTTGCATCCCGGTAGGATCGTAGCACGCAGGAGGGAGCCCGAGGTCCTTTAGAGGGGCAGAGATAAAACCTACCAGAGCTGAGCACTGGTCTCTGGTCCTGCCATTCAGCTTTGTATTCCCAGTGGCTCTTGGGAGCCAAGTCAAGCTCTGTGGCCATTGCTCTCACGGACACGCGTCTTCCCCTCCAGCTCCTTGAAGGCTCCAAACCCCTGCAGAAGAGCATGGTATTTAGGTTGGCTACGTGGCTCTCCAAACAACAGGGTGGTTCCAGGATAAAGCTCCCCATGGTGCTGTTAGCAAGCAGCCCACGGGAGTGTCTGTTTAGGTAAAAGTATCAGATAACTCCAGGCTGGGCAGGCTCCAGCACTGAGCAGAACCTGGGCCAGCAGCTCAGCGCCTGTGGGGTCCCACCATTTGCGACCTGCTGCCTGAGCTCCCCAACCCTACATCTGGGGCCCTGGCAGTAGCAGCACTGACATATGGGTGACAGGGCACCAAGCATGTCAGGAAGGGACCCGGGCATTGCTTCGTCACATGGAGCACCAAGGAGGGCACGCAGGCAAATAGAGGTGACGAGAGCTACAACAGGGTTGGGAGGTTGTCTATCCAAAGCCCTGAGATGACAAGATGTCCCCGTGGCTTTAATCAGCACAGGGGCGTTTTCAGGAGAAGGAAGAACATTCCTTGGAAGCCAAACTAACACGAATGTATTAGGAGAAGGTGGGGGGATGCTGGAGAATTTGTCTGCCCCACAGTACCAGGAATGCAGGAGAGGAAGGCAAAGCAGGAAAGGGGAAGGAAGAACCCAGGAGGATGGAGAAGAGAGGCATGGACCAGCAGGATTAGCAATGATAAACTCGCAGCTAAACTGGGCTTATGTCAGCATGTATTACCCGAGAGTGACAGGAATGATGGGCTTGCTCATCTGCCATTTATAAGTGGCAAATTCTCCCTCCATCCTGTTTACTATGAATTAGCTGGCATATGTCTAATCGTCTTTGCAAGCGCAACTCAACTGGCAGAGATTAAGGCCCTGCTCCTCCTCCAAACCGGGCGCTGTGCTTCACTGCAAGGCAGGAGGACAGAGCTTTTACCTGTCTGCCCAAGGACAGCGAGGAGGAGGCTACGAGGGAGGGTACTCAGCTACACAAGGCAAGTCCCCCCTGTCCTCACAGGCCTCCAGAAAACCAAAGCCCTAATGCAGCCAAGCCTCAGAACAAGAAATCCCCGTTCCCACCAGCCGCCAAGGCAGCCTGGGCAGCTCACCTCCTGAGACAAGCCCTCCCCTTTGACTGCTTCAGATCTCACAGCATGAGATGCCCATCACTTGTTTAACTCACCACATAGGTGGGGATAAGGAAATAGCACTAACAGGTACCTCAGAGATCAAGAAGAACCAAATTCTTGACTCCTTTCCAAGCAACCTACCGGACCTGAGCACAGCCGCCAAGCCAGAGCCGGACGCAGTGCTGATTTCCATGGGAGTCATCAAGAACCATTAAAACCAGGCTTAGCTGGGGAGCCCAGCGCTGTCTGCTGGAGACACGCAGGGCAGAGCCCGGATGGTGAGACCCAAGGCACTTCCTGAGCAATAAAGCTGTGCAACAGGCATGTGGGTGCATGGGGGCGTTTGCATGGCTAACTGCCTGCCCCAGGGCATGTGTTGTTTGGCGAGCAAGGTGCTCCTTGGGTGGTGGGAGACCCTTGGCTGACACGCGGACTGCTAGTCAAGCTTGTCAAAACAATCTTGGAGAGTTTGGAAAACTCAGCTCGCAGACAGGACTGCTCCACCGCATCAGCACGAGCCAGAACAAACAGTGACTCAGGAAGAGAATGAGCAAAGGTAATTACAGGGGGATAGGTCTGCTGGGAGACACTGCAAAACCAGGCTGTTCTTACCTGCGAGTGAGGACCCGAGACCCGACTGCTCTCCTGCCGTGATGCTGAGGAACCAGAGCAGCTCCTTCAGCCCCAGGGTATCAGCAGCCCGAGTGCAAGACCAGGGCTGTGGGAGCCCCGAGCTTTGCAGGACATCCTCACTCTCCTTAAGCAAATATTTTCCCCTTTCTATCCCTTCTCTTCTTCAAGAACAGAGATAAATTCAATAAAGCATTAGCTCCAACAGTTACTATATCAGTGAACTGGTGCCTAGGTGGGATCAGGAGAGGGAGGAAGCATTCCCTTCCCTCTGAGAGTCAAATCTTGCTTCCCCATGTGAGGCAGAGGCAGAGGGAGCAGTTATCCCTCTTCTCCACACAGCCCCGGCCTGGGGGAAGCAGCACTGGCCATTGCCAGCGATGTGTCCGGTAGCATTAAGACCTGAGCTGGGTCACCAGCCCAAGCACCCAACCTGCCGTTCTGCGAGTTGGTGCCATCTCCCCGGCTCGCCTTGCCAAGGGAAGAGAGCAGTGTAACGTGATAATGACCAGCTGGCCTTGTAATCTGCAGCTCCAGTTTGCTGGGGGCTGGAGCAGGAGAGAGAGGACTTGGCTGTGAACAGAGCTAAAGGAAATCTGCGGCACGATGCAGGCAGCCCGAGGGGTGCTCGCTGCCTGATGGGTGAGCCAGATGCTGTTGGCTTGTCAAGGGGAGGAAAGGACGGTGAGCACCAGCCACATGTGATGGCTCCCTCGCACCTCTGTGTCACACCGGGGCTGCTGGTGGGATCTCAGCATCCTTCCTGGCTGCGGCTTAGGGGGATGCTGAGAGCCGGGTAGGCAGTGATGCTTGGGAAGCCAGGGAGACCAGTTTCCTAGCTGGGGAAACTGGTTCCAGGCCATCTGTAATTAGTGTCACTCTCTTCTCCATCCCTGGACCAGCACAGGGTAAGTGAGCTCAACTCGGGGATCCCCAGGGATGTAGAGTCCAGGTCATGAGCACTAACTGTACAGCTTGGAGACAGCTGCCGGCAGCTCGGAGCAGCCACAGGCAGCGGCTGCAGGAGGAGGAGGCAGCTGAGCCCATCTCTCGGGGGGTTAGCCAGCTCCTCTATATAGCTGCTGTCCCACCATGCTGCTGCAGACAGACCCCGAGGAATGCAAGCCTTCCCCCCATCCCGGTCTTTCTGGAAGGTGAAGGCAGCGTATTTATTTAGCAGGAGGGTTTCTATGCACAGCTCATCTCCAGCACTTACTGCCTGCCCTGCTGACCACAGGCGTGAGAGCCCTTGTGCACAAAATATCCAGAGAAAACTACCTCTAATTAGAGGGTGAAGTTAAAAATAGCCATAGTCCATAAACAGAGAGAGGCAGACAGGGAAAAGGCACATGCCAGTGTGACTGACGCCCCGGGAGGGAGACGAGATTAGGAGCGACTCAGCCTCACACATACAAATGATTCAAAATAGACAAGCATATGCCTGAGCAATGAACTAGGGAAAAATGATGGGACTGGAGTAGGAGTGGGGTCACGGTCCATGACACCAGGGAATCAACAACTTGTCTAGACTACAGCAGACAGAAAAAGAGATGCTAAGCTAGGAGTGAGAGGCACTGCAGCATGAGAGCATCCATAGAACGCTGCCCTGGCAGCAGAAGCCACGCGGAACAGGGAGGAACACAGGCCAGACACCCGCGTCTGCTCCCAGAGCTGCTGAGAATGACCTTGGGTAAGTGGCATCTCTGCAAAGCGCTTTGAGATCCTCAGATCAAAAGTGACATATATAAAGAAGAGCGTCTCTTTATCTGCAGAGCCTTAAGCAACTCTAGAAACTCTCCAGGACAAGGCAGGACTTTGCTTCCAAACATCCTAACCTGTTGGAGAGGTCCTGTCCAGCTCCTACAAAGGAGAAACAGCCTCCTTCAGCCAGGGGTGGGATGCAGCTCCACGAAAATGTGGTGGCACCCAGCTCACCCAGGTGAGTGAGACCACAGCAGGTTCCTGCCAGGGCTGCTGTTCTCACCATCACTCCCACCCCTGAGAGCAGGCAAACTCTTGCATTAACAGAGGTGTCTGCCAGGACCTCCTTCAGATCAGCCTGCCACAATCACAGCCTCAAAGTTAAAGAGGTCTGGAGGGAGCCTCTTGGCGGGGAAAGGTCCAGATGGACAGCCCTGAGGACTCAGACAGGCTGCTCCTCCGCACACAAGGTATGTCACAGCTCATTGGCAGAGTCCTCGGAGCCCTGGAGCCTCAGATAATAACATCCCTGCCTGCCATGTGTATTGCTATTGAAAACTCATCCTGACAGGCACAGCCTGTCATTACAGGTTTGAGCAGCTTCTTCCCAGCAGGGCTTGAACCTCAGTTTGGGCCTCCAGGCACTACAAGCATCAAAAAGAGATCCATTTTCTCTGAGTTGCCTTCAGCTGCTTTCAGATCCCAAACACTCGGTGTACAACACGCTCTGCATAACCTTTAGAAATCCCTAAGGTTCTTCTTATCCAGTTTAGTCCTTGGTCACCTTCCCTCTGTTCATACAAGGGCCAGGAGCCTCACTGCCTGATCCTGCACCTCTCCACTGCTACCACTGGTGCTTGTGCTTGGGCTGGGTCTTCTCCATCGCTCCCCACCACAGGCCTTTGCTGGAGCCCGGGAGGGCTCCTCAGCAAGACCTGTGCTCCCTCCCTCTTGTCCTGCACATTCCTCTTCTTGTTTTGCGCACGGATGGGAAGCTCTTCAGAGAACAAAGAAATCATGGGAAGAGGCAGGTTTATGCTGCCCCTCATCACGCCTGAATACATCCCTGCGCTACACGGGGCTGCTTTTAGTGCATATATTATTCTAGTTACTCGTTTCAACATTAAACAATGAAACGGGAGCTCCATTTGTGTGTGAAAATCAATGTTTAACACTGCGGCGCTTTGCTGCCCTGGTTTGACGGGCACTACGGTTCTTGCATAATATTTATTGAGGCGCCTTTTGCTTGTTGAGTTTCACATTTCAAATGGCTCCTCAGCGGCGACAGTAGAATAAAAGGCAGAACCTGGCTGTAATAAAACCACGGGGACAGCACGAAGAAGACCTGGCACTAGAGATTGCCTGAAACAGGCGATTGGCACTGATGTCCGTGTAAGGATGTATATACAAGATGATGCTCAAGGTTTCATGCCCTGGTGTTATCTACTAAGGTCATAACTGCTTTGCCAGTTGACCTCAAATCCAGGCTCCGTCTGCATTTTTTCGCAGACATACCCTCAATGCACACCTAGGCTAAGCTCCAGCAGCCTGGAGAGGGAAATCAAGGCTTAGAAGAGCCCCTCAGCACAGCTCCAGCTCCTCCTCGAGTGATCCAGACGGGGGGAAGCCAGCGTGCCACAGCACCATCCACCTCCGGCTCTCCCAGCACGGCATGGACAGGCTGAGCCTGGTTTCCAGCAGGGTCTGTGGCCAGCAGTAGGTGGAAAGCCCACAGCGCAGGGTGCTGCAGACGGTTCGCAGGTCCACGTTCCACCTGGCCATGTAGATACAGCTTGGAAGGCCAGAAGGAGCACAGGAGCTAGAAACCCTCCCATCCTTTCTGGTTTCCTTCTTCTCAGCTCCACTCTCCCGTGATCAAGCTGCTGCTGGAAGTTAAAGAGGAACCCAACACCTCAGTGATTACATTTTATTGCTGATTATACTCTATGTCATCATATTTTACATCTCCTGTCATTTCAGTCCAAATGGCTTGCGTTAAAATGACTCCTTACTCAACAGGGACCCAACCCAAAGACTGGTGGAGTTGGGTTTGAAGCCATATACTCTTATTAGGCGATTCCTTCGCCTTCATCCTCTGGGAATTGTCCCATCTGGCCAGTTGAATTGATGAGAATCTCTGTATTCATTTCACCAGGCCCGGATCAGCCCTTTAAATCTACTCATTAGCGTCTTGAGTTAGATTTGCTACATTATCAAGTTAAATACATTTTTACATCCCTTAATTTCCACCGGCTCTGCTGAGCTGGTTTAGAGAACAGAGGAGAGCTCGGCTTTCATTCCAGCTGCTTGATCTTCAACAGCATCTTAATTACATCCTCATCACACGCTACGGCCAGTTAGTGACGCATGAAGCAGCATTAGCCCAGGCTGGCTCGCCGGATTCGGGGCGAGTGTCCAGCGCTGATAATTGTCCCTCTCTGTTAATCAGACAAAAAGATTCTGGGACGCTTTTGAGGACCACCCAGCAGCTCGGGATGCTCTCTGTGCACAGCCACGTTTTGGGGCAGAATCGCTAAGTTAGGCCCATGTCCGAAACGGTTTGGTACCACGTGAGGACTCGGAGAACTCCTCAGAGCAGCGCTCTCTCCCCGACGGGTCGAGTCTCTTGTTGGTCCAAAGTTTATAGTGAAACACACTGACAGCTTTTCAGGGAAAATTCCCTCTTTTTGAGGGTTATTAAATACAGGGAGGGGAAACACCCACTCCAGAGCCAAACCTGGCTGGGTTTTGCTCACCAAACGCTGCCTTCAGGCTAACTTCCAGCTTTGGCTCAAAACCCTGCGGAGTTTCCGCAGCTCCCTGCTACCGGGGCTGCGCTCGGGCCCCGCGGGATGCTCCCGGTTCGGGGGCTGCGGCTCTCTCCCTCCTCCCGGGAGCTGTCCCCATCCATTCCCGGGGGGCAACCCCCTTCCCCAGCTCCCGGGCTCTCCCCCGTTCTCCCCCGCCCCGCGGGGCCGTGCTCCGCGCCTCCCCGCCCGGTTTCCGCGGCAACGGGAGCGCGGTACCCCCCGCCCCCGGGCCG